>JBBMJZ010166808.1:0-20635 GCA_037833815.1 Zingiber zerumbet | reverse complement strand
CTAAAGGAATGAAAGGTGGATATAGTTCTAAAGAGCATAAAGTCATTGTTAGCACCATGCCTATTTTTTAGAAGAGGACTATATAATGGACCACAAGCTCATGAGTAAAATGTTCTAGAAGAAATTAGTGAGGACACGTCTAACTTAGTACCAACAGTGCAAGATGAAATACCACAAGAAACTATAACACGTGTCACAATTGATGCACAACCATAGACAGTGTCTCGTTGTAGTGGGAGGGTTGTTAGGCAACCTGAAAGATTCATATTTTTGGGAGAGTCATCGGACTTGATCCCTAGTGAAAATGAACCTGATCCCTGGACATATGACAAAGCACTCTAAGATAAAGATGCAACATCTTGGCATAGGGTAATGAACTCTGAAATAGAATCTATGTATTCTAATTAAGTCTGGGAGCTAGTAGAACCATTAAATGGTGTAAAAGTCATTAGATGTAAATGAATCTACAAAAAAAGAGGGGCAAACGGGAAGGTGAAAATCTTCAAAGCAAGGCTTATTGTAAAAGGAAACATTTTTCACCGGGAGTCATGCTTAAGTCTATCCGGATCCTTTGCTACTCATATGGATTATGAGATTTGGAAAATGGATGTCAAGATAGCTTTCTTTAATGGAAGTCTTGAGGAAAACATCCATAGGAAGCAACCAGAGGGGTTTATTGAGAAAGACATAGAGCATCTAGTGTGTAAGCTCAAACGGTCAATTTATGGACTGAAGTAAGCTTCAAGATCTTAGAACATCCGGTTTATTGAAGTAATCCAGTCTTTTGGATTTATTCAGTGTCCGGATGAGTCTTGTGTGTACAAGAAGAGTGATAAAAACGTGGTGGTATTTCTTGTACTATACGTAGATGGCATTTTTGTTAGTTGGCAACAATGACAAAATGTTATTAGACGTAAGGGTATGGTTGTCCAAGCGTTTTTGATATGAAGGACTTGGGAGAAAGAGAACATATTCTTGGGATCAAAGTAAGGGATCGCAAGAAAAGGATATTGTGCTTATCCCAAGCTTCATACATCAAAATTATCCTAGCTCGTTTTAGCATACAAAAACTCCAAGAAAGGTTTCTTACCTTTTAGGCATGGAGTACCCTTATCTAAAGAGATGTCTCCGAAGACATCAAAGGAGCTAGAGGATATGAAGGCAGTTCCTTATACTTCGGCTGTAGGAAGTCTAATGTATGTGATGCTATGTACGAGACTGGATATCTGTTTTGCCATGGGCATGGATAATAGATATCAATGTAACTCTGGACTAGGACATTGAACTACTTTAAAGCATATAAGGACTAGAGATTATATGCTAGATTACAAGGCAGATAATTTGTTCCCTGTGGTTACACGGATTTGGACTAATAGGGACAATAGTAAGTCAACCTTAGGGTTTTGTATTTACTTTAGGAAGTGGAGGCATAACAATAGATGAGTGTTAAGCATAGATGCTTTTCGGACTTCACCAAGAAAACTGAGTGATCCGGTGGTAAGAATGGGGGACCCACTTTATGGAGGGTCAAGGGTCAAGCCGGACGATCAGAGGGCAGTCCGACCGGATAATGTCCAGGCCGATCAATTAAATAGTCCCGAGCGGACACTAGAGACAACCCAGCCAGGGGCTTGGGTTTCCGACGCCAAGGCAGAAGAACCGAGTGGCCGAGCGGGGTTGTCCGCCTGGCCGGGTTAGGGGCGAGGATACAGTGGTTAGCCGAGAGGCCTATTCGCTCGACTCGGGAGAAAGGATGATAGCAAAGGCATGTTTGATGATTAGGCCGTACACAAGATCGTACGATTGAAGATCCCGCCGTCACATCGCGGAGAGGTTGAGACAGTTGCGGTATGGCCTTATGGATGCCCTTCTGGCAGACCCATACCTAGGCATGGTCGAAGGCAGGTGAGTGCTTCGATTGATGTGCCCAGGCTTCTTCGAGAGATCTATATAAGGCCTCCATTTCTTCATCGGAGGTACGCATACTGGCATCCAATCTCTCAGCCACTTGCATTTCCTTGCCTGACTTGAGCGTCGGAGGGCCGTCGCCGGGAACCCCACCCGGCTCGGTTTTGCTGCAGGTTTATCGGAGCATGAGAGGAGTCAGCAGGAAGCGCCACATCCCCAGCGTCCGTTGACCGGCTGCTCGGACAGGATCAATAGAGAATACTCCATAAACAATATTTATGAGGATGTAATAAAACTCTTTTAATGATTTCATAATAATCTATATTTATTATTTATTTATTTTTACTTTACCTTATTTTTATTTGATTTAAAAAATAATAACGAAAATATTAAGTTATATATAATAATTATATTATTTCACTTAATTAATTATTAATTTATATAATATATATATTTATATAGTTATAGTCAGTTTAATATGTATATTAAAAATTATAGTTTTTATATATATTTATATAGTTTATATTTAACCCAAAAATCAAATTTATTTAGAATATTTAAATTTATTTAACAATTTTTTTTGAATTTTTTATAAAATTTTAAAACTATTTTAAAATTTTAAATATTTTTTTTAATTTTAATCTATTTTTAATAAAAATAAAATAATTTAAGGTTTCAATAAAATACAAATACGAATTCAAATTTTGTAATTAAAATATTTTTTAAATAAAATAATAAAATATAATTTTATATAATAATTAATTAATGGTTTATTTAATTAATTATTAATTTATATAATATAGTTACCATTTTTAAAATAATTAATTATAAATTATAAATTATATGTTTATTAAATTATATATATATATATATATATTATTAAAATAATAAAAACCTATAAATTTATATTTTATTTTAATATAATGGTTTTAATTATATTAAATTTTAATGGAACCCTAACGTATTCCACCGCCTCGTTCCTTTTCCCTCTCCTTGTCCCGCTCGCGATTCCGCCGCTCCTTCGGATTCCGCCGCCACGATCGCGATTTTTTCTTCGACTGCCAGCAAATATCGCCGCCTTGCCGCATCTCTCGCCGGTCGTCCTCACTGGTCGCCCTCGCCGCTGCTTCCAGGTAAGTCTTCATCGTTTGATTGACAGTAGTATCGCGCACTGTGCCGCAACTTGACGCACGCGAGATTCTCGCGCGTGCTGTGCCGTTAGGGTACCGGTGCCGGTCCCGTGCTGGAATGGTAAAAAACCGTCCGTACGGGTCAGCATTTCGAACTATACTTTAAGACAATAACAAAGACCAATTTTGGTGGGTGCATCATCCTTATAGTTCACAGGTTAAAGCAAAGGTCAGCCTAATTCTTGACTCTTGTTTCTATATGGGTATGGTAAGATCAATGTTGTCAAACACACTGTTTAATCATTTAAACAAAATATTTTAAAAAAAGAATACACAGTATGTTTTACTCTTTCCAAGAAGTTACACCAAGAAAAATCTGCAGAATTTCTTGCTGAAATGATGATTCATAATCGAGCATGAGGTTCCACAACTTTACTATAAAAAACAATAGTTATACAATTAAAAACTAAAATCTATCAAATGCTTCTGATAACACTCCAAGGAATATTATGTACAACACCTACACAAAGGTAGTTTCTTTTCACCTCGTACAATCATAGTTAACCATTTGAATAGAACAAAAATTCAAATATTAGTATGAAGTTTTTCTGATTATGATGAAAATTTGATATTCTGTGGATGATTTGATATTATGCATAGGATTGTAAGATTAATGTTCAGCTAGATAAAGCTCATTTATGTTCATTTAATAGTAAAAAAATATATAAAATAATCAAGCTTAAATTATTTATTAATAAACTTATTGATTAATTTATATAAAATTTAATTGTAAATTTACTTTTTGCTTTTTTATTCAAGTACATATATCATAATATACTAAATTTCATTTGTATCATTTTCATCATGATCCGTCTGTTACTAATCACAGAAAAGTTTATTGATGATATGCTCTTGAGCGATAGGTTTTTCCGTATCACTTTCTTTTGCTATTACTAGAACCCCTTTTTCCGTGAGAAGAAAAAGACAACAATGGGAGAAAAAAGAAGACATAGCAACACAATATTCGGTTGTTGCGTTGGCCACCATTGTTGTCTTGTACGATGTCTATACCTTGTGTTTGTCCTCCCCCGACCCCTAGCTGATTGGGACCTCAGCCTCATGTTTCCATTAGCATTCGGAGCAGGTTGTGCATTTGCATGGTCCTACTGGGTTGCTGTCCAGCCGACACATTTCCTCCGCGGCAAGTATTCAAATTATGCCCCATTCTCTTGCATCTTTAACATAAATCCGAAACTATTTCATAGAAGATCTTTGAATCTATATGAACCCCAGTAGGGAGAGTGATGAGAACTTCATGAATTCGGTCTCCAAAGGCTGGAACTTCAACCATTAGGCGCGCATAATCCAAGCGTTCTTTTGTCCTTATCAAGTTGTCGGTGTATAATGGTTTCCCAACTTCGGATCCAATCACACTAAGCACCTTTTGAGTCCAACAATCTAATGGTAGCCCATGGATTTGTATCCAAGCTGGCACAAACCGGCAATCCTTATCAAAAAGAAAACATTTTGGCATTATCTTTAAAAACATTGGAATACCAAAAATGAAATAAGGACCACCTTGTAGCACTTTGTCTCAATCTTCCTCATTGTCAAATTTATAGACCACCCATCCACTCTTGTGTATAAAGAATTTGTGTGTGGATAAATTTGTAGACTACCCATCCACTCTTGTGCATAAAAAATTTGAGTGTACCCACACAAATTCTTTATGTACAAGAGTGGATGGGTGGTATACAAATTTGACAATGAGGAAGATCGAAAGAAAGTGCTACAAGGTGGTCCTTATTTCGTTTTTGGTATTCCAATGTTCTTAAAGATAATGTCAAAATGTTTTCTCTTTGATAAAGATAGACGGTTTGTGCCGGCTTGGATACAAATCCATGGGCTACCACCAGATTGTTGGACTCAAAAGGTGCTTAGTGTGATTGGATCCAAAGTTGGGAAACCATTATACACCGACAACTTGATAAGGACAAGAGAACGCTCGGATTATGCGCACCTCATGGTTAAAGTTTCGGCCTTTGGAGACCGAATTCATGAAGTTCCCATCACTCTCCCTACTGGGGTTCATATAGATTCGAAGATCTTCTATGAAATGATTTCGGATTTCTGTCAAAGATGCAAGAGAATGAGGCATAATTCGGATATTTACCGCGGAGGGAATGTGTCAGCTGGACAACAACCTAGTAGGACCATGCCAAATGCACAACTTGCTCCGAATGCTAATGGAAACATGAGGCTGAGGTCCCAATCAGCTAGGGGTCGGGAGAGGACAACCTAGTAGGACCATGCCAAATGCACAACTTGCTCCGAATGCTAATGAAAACACAAGGCTGAGGTCCCAATCAGCTGAGGTCCCAATTGTACAAAATGTTCTTGCCATCATTCCCGTGGACATCCCAATTCCAGTAGCCATTGAGCATCCAATTGAGGAGAATAATGTTAGACAAGAACCCCATCAAATGTCAGATTCCTCAAGAAGGGCAGCCAAATGTTGAAGTTCCACAAGAAGATGATCATGTGCAGCCGGCCCAAACAACAAACTAGCCGGCCATTTCCGACTTGAGTAGCGCCTCATCCTCTTCTTCTTCGGATCCGACAGCAAGTGAGACGATTCATATAACATCTAAAGCATCTACATCTTCTTTACCATTAGCTATATCGTCAAATGCAAGTGGAGAGGTGGCAAATAGCACACCGGCCCCGATAAGTGGCTGAAGACTACGGGTGCGAGCAGCCCGAAGAGGTGATCAATGAGGGTGGCTTCTTGGAACGTTAGGGGGTTCCACAAGCTCCTAAAACATGGAGGAATGCAGCACCTCCTCTAACAAAAAAGACATTCAAGTCATGACTTTAATGGAGACAAAGCTCAATGATGATTCTTTAAGTTCAATATTACAAAGAAGGTTTGTAGGTATGGGTTATGCATATAATTTTGATAACTCTAATCATGGTCGTATACTTCTTCTTTGGGACTTGCAAAAGGTATATATGGATATTATTATGACCACCGATCAATATATACATTGTCATTTCGATGCCACATTTCTAGCTGAGGATTCTTACTACCTATGTTATGGGCCGCACTCTATAGTCACAAGTAGACTTTTGTGGGAGGCACTTACAGACCTAGGTGATATTATTTTAGATGCTTGGATGATCATGGGTGATTTCAACACATTCCTTTCCATTCATGAAAAGCCAGGTGGATCTCCAGTTACGAATCATGAAATGAGAGACTTGCATATTTTTACACAAGCCTGTGATTTGGTGGATCTTCGGTCTATCGGATGCCGCCTTACATGCTCTAATGGCAATGTATCTTGTAAGTTGGATAGAGCTTTAGTAACTCTTTTTGGTTGATGACAGATTTTGATGCTTATGCGGAGTGTACGACCCCCGGATGTCTCTTGGATCATTCATGTACAATTGTTCACACACTAGCTAAGGATCGACCCCCAAATAGAGCATTCAAATTTATCAATATGTGATCATTACACGAAGACTTATTGAAGATTCTAGCGAATTCATTAAAAGCCCCGTAGTGGGCAATGCGCAATATATCTTGAAGACAAAGTTGTTCCGATTGAAGAAATGTTTTAGGGAGTTAAATAAGAATCACTTTGGCCACATTTCGGAGAAAGCAAGAAGGGCAAAAGTAGAGCTTGAGGAGATATAAAAAGGCATTCTCGATGGAGGTCCTACCCCCTTGGAGTATAGCCACACAAGGAAGAAATCTATCCTACTAGAGGAAGCGGAAAGACAATTTGAGCAAAGAATGTTTACTTGAGAAGTGCGGACAAATGTACAAAATTTTTCTAACATACGGTGAAAAGAAATAACAAGAGAAATACAATTATTACACTCAAGGTGAAGTAGCCGAGGAATTCGTTGATTATTTCCATTGTTTACTTGGCCAAAAAGAAGTGTGCAACGCATGAGACAACAATGCTCTTGAGGGGCGGAGGTTAACAAGGGGACAATCTGAGAATTTATGTAAGATGGTTGATGTAGAAGAAATCAAAACCGTCCTACATGATATTGGATGTGGAAAAACTTCGAGGTCGAATGGTTATGGTTTGAAATTCTTCACTTATAATGTCATTAGTGTCAAAAGAAAATCATGCTATTGGGGTTTCGGACTATAGGCCAATATCTTGTTATAATGTTTTCTATAAAGTTATCAAAAGTATTTGTTGGCTGGTTATCACTTGTTTTGGACTTCTTATTGGACCCGGCTCAAATGACATTTGTTCCATTGGTGATAACATATACTTAACTCAAGAATTGCTTCGGAAGTATGCTTGCAAAAGGATCTTACCTAGATGTATGATCAAGATAGGTTTGAAGAAGGCTTTTGACATGGTTGATTGAGACTTCCTTATGGTCGGTCTCGTTGGTTTTAGGTTTCCCCAACGAATTTGTAAATGGATTAATGTACGTGTCACCACGGTACCCTACTATATTTCTTTAAATGGTGGAACATATGGGTTTTTCAGTGGCAAAAGAGGACTAAGACAAGGAGATCTTCTCTCTCCCCTTTTATTCGGCCTATGTATAGAAATCCTATCAAGGAAGCTAAAGACAACCTCTACGATACCTTCTTTTCATTTCCATCCTATGTATAAGGAGGTGGGTATTACACATCTTATATATGTTGATGATCTAATACTATTTTGTAGAGCGGATGAATCATCTACATAACATCTAGTGGATTATATGAATTAATTTGGAGGTTTCTCGGGCTTAGGGCAAATTCACAAAAGACACAAGTATACATGGCGGGTATGGACACTACCTTGAGAAACTAGTTGCTACAAATTATGGGTTTTCAAGTAGGCAAATTTCCTTTTAGATACTTGGACATCCCTTTAGCAGCGAGAAAATAAGGATTGCGAATTATGAGTCACTTCTTGAAGCTATTACAAAGAAGATCAACTTATAGCCTAAGCACACCTTATCCTTTGTCGGACACTTGGAACTAGTAGGTACGGTTCTTCAAGGTATTGAATATTTTTTACTTTCCATGCTCCCAATTCTTAGTGGTGTGATTGACAAGATAAAAGTCATTTGTCGCATGTTTGTTGGTCTTCAAAACATCCGCCTATTGCATGGTCAACAATTTGTCTACCTAACATGATGGTGGTTATGAGCTTAGGGACCTTTTAGCATGAAATGAAACATTATTGAGCAAAATACTATGGAATATCCAAATAAAAACATATTCACTTTGGGTAAAGTGGATACATCAACATCAAGGGTGCAAATTTTTGGACATGGCTCAAAAGAAGAATTCGAACTCTCCTTTGATTAAGAGGTCTTGGAGATCCAAAACAAGATATTAGTGGCCTCAAATGGAGTTGAGAGAGCAAATATGAGAATGATGGATTGGTTTGTTGGTGAGGGGAAAGGAGTTACGAATGCTTACAAATTTTTCATGCCTAGGGGGCCGGAGGTTCTATAGAATTTAATGGTGTGGATGCTAGAAATCATGCCAAAGCATCGTTTTATACTATGGATGCTTGCTCATGCCTCATGGTAAGTTGAGAACCACGGATAGAATGGAGTATGGACCAAATAAGGAGTGTATCTTATACCGACAACAATAAGAATCAAACCATCATTTATTCTTTGAATGCCCCGTTACTTATGACCTTTGGTGCATGGTAAAGCAATGGATGGACGCCCCCTTGAGCCAGGGTACATTTCCTTAGGCTTATCCTTCGTCATTTCATCTCTCTATTATTTAGTTGGGTCCTTACACATTTTTGGAATCGACCTCGAGCATCGGAGTGCAAGGGCCGGGGCAAGCCCGGTCTGTTTACATATTCTTCCAGTGACGGGAACAGCTCATGCCCTCTCCTGGTTTCTAGCTCGAAGTCTTCTCATGGTCAACACCAGAACCACATCACCAGCAGCCCACTCTTCTCAGCTTCCGGACGGGATCACTTATGATTAATAAATTTTGATTAATAACAGTTGTATGATCATGATGAAATTATTTAAGATGAAATTTAGTATATTGTGATATATGAATTTGAATAAAAAAATAAGAAATAAATTTAACATAAATTAATCAATAAGTTTATTAATAAATTATTCAAGCTTTATTATTTTATATATTCCTTACTATCTAGGCGAACACAAATCTTACAACTGTATGCATATTATCAACATAATATTAAACTTTCATCATAATAAGGAAAACTTCATACTAACTTTTAAATTTCTATCATATTCAAATGGTCCGATTGCATCAAATTTACACCAAAATTTTCCGCATTGCATTTCATTGCCTTCACCGCCAATGAACACAGTTAGGATTTTGACCTCTTGTCCCTTTCTCCTGATGCTAGATATCTCAATGTCTTAGTCCTATTCTTCCCCAGATGATGCCAATTTGATATTGCAGCCTTCCTTACCTATTAGTTTGGATCAATGCAGAGGAAGGTAGCAACATTAGTAGGATATCTCATGCATAGAAATCCATAGAATATCTCCTATTTGAAATCTAGCTTTCCCCATCAATCCTCCTGGACCCAAATGATTTAATTTTCGCCCATGAAAATAGGAATTAATATCTCCTATTTAACTGCACCATGTGTTTCCTCGGGAAGTAGATGAGGTTCCACGGGATTTAGTTTCTTTTGTGGGCTTCTTCCAAATCGAATTATAGATTGAAACCCGACACAAGAACCCATTGTCGTTTCTTTTTTTGTTATATTTTTCTGTTTTGATTCTTAAGAAATCCTAAAATTAGTCGCTGTTCGTTCATATTTAATCTAGCCCAGGAATGCCCATGCGGTTTGTTGCAGTAGATTCGTTGCCTTTGCCTACTGCTACTTTTTGCTTCCGCAGCTTCTCTCGGCGCCTCCCCACCGCTACCATTATGACACTTCCTTTTAGTGAGTATTTCTCCTCACTCCACTTTATGCCTTGCCTCTAATTTGGATTTTTCTTTTAGGAAATCAATTCTCTTTTCGCTGAACTACAATGCAGAATGTTTTGGTGTAAATTTAATGCAAAGTTTTTTTTTTGTGTGTGTTTTGAACATTTTTCTTACCCTGTTGTTTGGCTCGTTTGTGTTCTCATTTCAAATAATTGCTTGGTTTTTGTTTCCTTGATAGATCCTCTCTCTTCTTCTTTCTTCTTCGTCTTTGTAATTATAACATTTAATTGAATTCTTTTGTGATTTAAATTTGTGCAATTATTATGGTTCTTGTTACGGATTGGGTATTTTGGAACTAAGCAGGCTACTTTCATGTTACTTCTAGAAGTCTTGATTTGTTGAGAAGAGCGAGGGTGTTTGTCTCTGCAATGAGCAACGAGATTGTGCCGATGTCTTCGCTCTTGGAAGCGCCAACTACGAGCAGGGTGAGTTGAAAGCGTTTTTGGGTTCATTGATAGCTCATCTTGCTCATCCTCTTCTAGATAATTAATTTTAATTTTTCTTTATCGATAATTAGGAAATACTAGGATTTGACCACTTCTCTTTATTGCTTTAGGATGGTAAAATAAACTTATAAAATATGCTCTCCACCACCCACTTCATGCAGTTGTTGATGTGGCAGAAAGATTTATTTTTTTTGTTTTTTGTTGGTGAATGAATTACATTTTTGTGGGTGAGTGAATTACATTTGTGACAGAATATAAAGCGAGTTGGAAGCGTGAAACAACAGCTTTCAAAATTGGTGAAAGAATCCCTTGAATCGTTATTCCCAGATGAAGTTCAGCCCATTGTTGCGGCTTGCCAAGCAAAGTTTGGTGATTATCAATGGTAATATTCTTACTATATTCTTCTTCCGCATATCACTTTAGCCAAATTTCAGGAAAGCCTCTTTGGTTCTTTGTTGTGTGCTTGATAAACTGACTATGCATAGTCTATTGCATTTTGAGTTCTTATTAGTTGTAAGCATGTTTAATTGCTATTGCCACTGCAATTCTCCTCTAATTTAGCTATAAGGTTAATTTGTCTATTGTTTCATAATTATAGTTATCATCTTTACTATTTGCTCTTTATTTTGTGAATGAAATTGACTAGAAAAATTTTGATGTAGCAACAATGCAATGGTAATTTGGTCACAATTGAAGGGGAAAGGAACCCAGTTCAAGAATCCCAATTCCATTGGCCAGGTACCTTGTAATTCTCATTAGCATCAGCTCCTACATAATGTTTGCAAAGTCAAAAATTCACAGCTAATTGGGTGCCATAATATGCCATATTACTTCATTCTTATATTCACGGTGCTTTGTATCATTTTTTCCTCTGAAATGATATTTTTATGACATTTTATGCAGGCAATTGCCAAAAATCTTCCTGAATCTGAGATGATTGAATCTACCTCTGTTGCTGGACCTGGATTTGTAAATATAGAATTGTCAAATAAGTGGATATCTAAGGTAAAGAAACATCGATCTGTTTCCTCATTCATATCTTTCTTTCTTCTGTTTGTTATGCAGATATTTTATGACACAGCATATCCAAAACATGTTGGTAAATGGCATTGAGCAATGGGCACCAATACTTTCTATTAGACGAGCAGTGGTAGACTTCTCATCACCTAATATTGCAAAGGAAATGCATGTTGGCCACTTAAGATCCACGATTATTGGTGACACTTTAGCTCACATGTTGGAGTTTTCAAACGTGGAAGTCCTTCGAAGGAATCATGTTGGTGATTGGGGTACACAGGTAACATTCGTGGTTCGTTTTGTCTTTTTGTAAGGGTCTTCCAAGTTAAGTTACTGAAAGAATTGATCAAGCTGTTATTTTATTTCAAATTTCCTCTAAAAGTCATTTTTTCCCCCACAGAACATGGCCTTAAGCTAGATACCTAGTTCTCTTATCTCCTGTCTTTGTCTTTGGTATCTGGTGATCAATTTATACACTGGTGCAGTTCTTGCAAATTGCTGGCTTTTGCTATATTTTGGTTTAGAAAAGTATCTCACCATACATAAAGGGGGCCTGATCGACCATGCATAGTTTGAACTTTTTAACTTGCTTTTGAACTTTTAAGAGAAGCAGTTCTTTTATGGACAAAATAAAACTATGAACCACAATCACACATACCTTTTGAACTTTTGAACTTCACAGTTCTTTTTAACTTGCTTTTGAATTTTTAACGCGTAAATTTGAGATATTCCCCTAATTGATATCCTAGTTTGGAATGTGATTATGCTTGATAAGTTAAAAAAAGATAATATAAATGGTAAACAGTATTTATTTGTCCACTAATTCACCATATAAGCTCCTGTTCTCCTCCCCTCCCTTTGCTTGTATTAAGGATTGGCACCACTACTACCTGTATAGGTTCCCTTTTCTCTTGTGCAGTCCTATACAAAGCATCCTTGTAAAATTTAGTTTGCATTTTGTTTTATTATGCTTTCCACCAAGTAACTAAAACACAATCAATATATCACCTCTGAAGTTGCACACTTAGTATTACCTATGGACATCTGCTAGAATATATTAATATAGGATATATTACATGTTAAGTTGTATTACATATTTACATTAATATAATACAGAAAAGGGTGTTAGTTTAATGCCATTATTTTAGTGAGAGCCATAGTTTTGTGTTACTTGGGAATGCGATTCCCATTATGTCGACTTAACCATAACTGTTATGATGGTACCTTTCACTTGTGATGCATTGTATGTCTATATAAAAACTTTGAATAAGGTGGATTCTGTGTATGACACTACCCTTTTGTTTAAAAACATTGAATAAGGTGGTTTCTGGGTATCACACTACCTTTTATTTGTTGACTATTGTTGGTCTATCAGGGATGCCTTGTACTTTTGTTAGTTTTATATTTTAATTACTCATTAATTAAATTTTTATATACTTACTAATTTTGTTTTGCCTGGTGTAAATTATCGTGGAATAAATTTATTTTATTTGTCTGCAGTTTGGCATGCTAATTGAGTATTTGTTTGAACAATTTCCAAATTGGGAGGATGCTGGGGATCAAGCTATTGGTGACCTTCAGGTTTGATATGACTATGCTATGTTTTTGTGGATTTATTATGTTTTAGAATGTGATCATGCCTTAGTGGTAAGGTTTGTCGTGGAACCATGCTCTATAAACATACAATTCATAATATACTCATCCAATAGTCTGAGATCTTTATTTTATTTTTTTTAAATTAATGCAAAAAATTTATCTACATGTAAGCATGTCTCATAATTTTAATGGATCTTGTGAAGAATGATGAGTTAGGTTTTAACTGTGCCCCAGGAGGTTGACTGGTTCACTTCCCTGGGTTTCGTTTCAAAGTGTGATGCTATCCATTGATAATATCAACACAATATTAATCCATGTAACTTTTTTTTCTTTGTTTTTAACAGAGAAATCATAATCTATTTTGATGGGTTTGTCTTTCTTTCATTATCTGTAAATATGTGCTCTCGAGTTTGTTTTTGTGCATATTGAATCTGATCCATTGTGTGCTAAGATAGATTGAACTTGGATGATTTAGGGTTGTCTGATGTGATTCTAATTATATTTTTGTGGCAAAATACAACATAAGGATGAGTATAACTTTTTAAAACAATATATGCACTCTTTTTTTTCCCCTCTTTAGGAATGGTTAGCGTGTATGTATCAACTTGGATAAAACTGAAAATAAACCCTATTTTAAGACCCTTTTGAATGATTTTCTTAACGGTATTGTATTTATTACAAATCTGACTGATTTCTTTGCCACTTCAGGCTTTTTATAAGGCATCAAAGAAAAAGTTTGATGACGATCCAGATTTCAAGACAAGGGCACAACAAGCAGTTGTGAAATTGCAGGTGATAATTATCAACTTAAACCTATAAAGGGTGGATCTTCATACACAAGCACAGAAGATTGTTTTTTTTATCACCTAATTATTATCCTTGATGCACCAATTATCATTCTATGTTTGTACATTGGCAGAAAATTCATTTCTTTATTATTCTTTTTCACAACTAGTCTCTTGTTTCATAGAGCGGGGAAGACAAATATAGGCACGCTTGGCAAAAAATATGTGAAATCAGCAGAAAAGAATTTGATCTGGTTTATCAACGTCTTAAGGTCCAATTGGAAGAAAAGGTAATAGTTATATTATGAGCTAAATGTTTTGGTGGTTTTCAAATTACTTTTGACCGTTTCTCAACTGGGAAGCTAGTAGTTATATTATGAGGAAATGTTTTAGTTTTTTGGTTGCTTTTGACCACTTTACGACTATCTGTATATTCCTTGTCAATTTTACTCCCTCTTGTTTTCCTCAGTTTTTAGTTCTATCAATTTTGTTTCAAAATTTTTTTCTTCCACTTTTTATTGATTTGTTTAAACTGATGCTCAATATAATATATTTAAAAATTTTCTTTAATATGAATGCTTTAATAGCTACATGCTACAGCAGTTAGCTGATCAGAAGTAATTCAGCAGAGTTTCACTGACTTACATAGTCCAAATCCATTAAGTATTAAGTCTCTTTGGATTGATGTTGTCTATTTATTTGTCTCTAACAAATTATTTTTTTTTATTTTCTTCTCTAAATCTCCTTCCCATTGATTTCTTTCTTAGTGTCTAATAGATTAATATAATGTTTGAAGAATATTATTTTTTCAAGGGTGAGAGCTTCTATAATCCTTACATCAGAGGGATTTTGGAAGAGTTTGAAAGAAACAATCTTATTAAAGAAAGTGAAGGTGCACGTGTGGTGGAGATTGATGGGTATGACATTCCTTTGATTGTTGTGAAGAAAGATGGTGGATACAACTATGCCTCTACTGACCTGGCTTGCCTTTGGTTAGTGTGTCTAATTTTCATTGTTATTTTGTCCTTTAAAATACCCTTTGACATGTGTTCTTTTCAAGGTTCTAAAATTCGTTAGGCGCTAGTCGGGCGCTAGACCAGCGCCTAGTGCCTAGGCCGCTTAGGCGGAGAGACTAGGCGCCACTAGGCGGATTCTATGATATTAACATAAATTACATAATAAATCACATTCTATAAATCCAACACAATAAATCAAATTTGAAATGAGTTCAAAATTATACAACTAATAAAATATTATAAATTTATTCCACTTTTTCTTTTTCATAATTTTCAACAACTTATTCTTCATTGGGCACAAACTCAATATCATCATCGGACACAAACTCAAGGTTACATTTTAGTTTTTTTTTTTTTAATTTGGCTTTAAATTTAAAAGCCCAAACTAACAAAAAATTATGAAAATCATGCACTATTTCCATGGCACCTAGACGATTCGACGGATTAGTCGGCGCCTAGAGCTGCCTAATCTCGCCTAGGCACCAAACCCGCCTAGGTTGACTGATTAGCATGTTTTCGGTGCGGCTGGCTAGCGCCTAACGCCTAGATGGCGCCTAGGCGGCCACCTAGACCGACTTTTAGAACACTGATTTTATGTTATCTCACCCAATGTTATCAAACTCGCGAGTTAACTTATAAACTCGTACAAAATCACGAATTTACCTATGAAAATAGTAAAAATTATTAAAGTAAAATCCAATCAAAATCATAAAATCAGATTAAAATCGTAAAATCGTATTTAAACTCGTAAAAACATGATTTTTAGATAATTTTATCAATTTTTTGTTGTTAATAAAATGAGACTATTTTGGATAAAACGATGCATTTTGGGACGATTTTAGATTTGCACTTGAATTATTTATATTAATTTGTTATTTTGTGTTTTATTTATCTTTGGAGTTAAGCTTTAGACTTGAATTTATATTTATGTTGTATTTTCATGGCAAGTATTTGGTTGTTTAAAAGTTTAAAATTATGAGTAATCTATGATTATATGAATTACAATGTTCTATATGTAGATTTATGTTATAATTTGGATTGAAATATTCAATGATCAATTAAAAAGAATATATCAGGTTTCTTTTAAAACTGATTTAAAGTATGATGTAAAATCTTATGATTTTACGATTCGATTTTACGATCCGATTTTATGACTGTTCCAATGATTTTATCTAAACTCTCGATTTTGACAACACTAATCTCACCTATGAATATTTCCCCTCTTCATATAAATATCATGGCTTTATTTAATAGTGGAGTGGGAGTGAACTAACTGAGAAACCATGAAATTAGCCAGTTACTGATTAGATGTAGATAATTAAAAACATGACATTGAGTGAGCTGAAGTGGATAACCTATATTCACCGGACGTTCGATACTAAAATAAGGAGAAAAAGTGACATACCGGTGACCATGGACCTGGTTCAGGAAGAGTTTTGTCAGTTGGAGAATTTTGTACAGGACCTGTCTTCAACTCTAATATATCCTGCTGATATTGATATGTTAGTGCAGAAAAGAAATTTTTTGGGAAAATCAGAAATAGACAATATAACATAACATCATCTCAAACTATATCCTGCATACAGCTCGGTTCTGAAGCTAAATTAAGCATCTCTGCTAACACAAAAAAAAAAATCTTTTCTATAGAAAGATGAGACAGCACATATCATGCATCTAAAAGTTCCGAGAAAAAAACCCAAACAGATTTGCTATACAGTGTATTGTATATTTCAAATACGTATTCAGATAGAAGTTAGGAATATTGACTTTATAGAGTGGAGAACACATTAAAAAAATGATATCACCTCTCCAAATGTCTCGATTGCAGCTAACCACTCCTCGCTAAATGGGACTGCATTCAGTTTGAGATGGTGGATATCTTGCTTCACTTTTTCCTTCTGTTCATTCTCGCTGCGACTGTACATATTTTACACAAATAATGGTGCTTCTTTGTATCCATGTACATTGAAACAAGCAAAAAGGAACCTAGCTTTATGGAATAATACTTACTCTTGCAACAAGGATTCCTCTTCTTTTGAGTTGATATGATCTTCATTAACACACTCCAACGTATGATCTTTAATTTGACAGTTTGCCGAAGGTGAAGTTAGAGAATCCTCCAAAACACTAGTCAATCTCACAGGCGAATAGTTTGTTCCATAATTTACTGTTTTAGCAGATATGCCAGGCTTTTCAGATGGAGGATTAACGATTTCTGAATTGCTAATGAAATCAGTATCAGAGTTGTGCTCCGTGCTGAACCTTAGATATGAGTTGTTTTCATCCTTAGTGCCTGCTTCTACAGCTAAAGAACAATCTTCTTCAGGACTGCTAAAAGCAACAGAACTAGCAACTCCATGTTTAGACAAACTCAAGGATGATTTAGCTGCAGGCAAAGAAGAAAAATCATCTACTATATCTGAGAGGACAAAATCTGCATCTGGATTTACGTGTAAATTCCCAGTTGCCTGTTCATTGTGTCCTGAAACAGCATCTGTAACAAATCCCCTATATGATGATGATGATTGTTTGGCACTGTTATCTTCTGAAGAAGGGCGTTCATCTATCCAAGTCTCATTTAGTTCCCCAAAAGAGCATGCCTTGTCACCAATCTGCAGCATTGAGTTGCTTGCATAAGGCACTTCCTTATCTATACCCAGCTGAATCGTGGAAGCATTTTCACCCCTTGATGGCTGCGCCACATTTCCATTAAATGCGAATAAAGAAGTAGGTTTGAAAGAGTTTTCCATTTTAGTTGATGTTGTAGTCCTACCAAAAGATTTTGGGGCAACAGGACCACTAATTGTTTTTTCCCTAGTAGGAGCAAGTGAAGCCCTTGATTCACCTGCTGGTGTAACGCTCATTGTTTTTCCAAGGTGAATAGTAGGTCGGCACAGATGAACAGTTCTTTGAGACTGGCTACCAGATGGAGGAAGCTTACTCTGAAAAATGTAAACTATAAAACTATAAATTATTCAGCTCCAAGAACAGAGAATATACTAGTGATATCAGAATATCAAGTATATTCAATAAAGTCCCAATTTAGACTCCTTTTCTATGAGCTTGGAACCAACAATAGGCGAAATATAAAAATCACACTCCTTGACTCCCTTTTGATGTACTTGGAACCATCAATAGACAAAATACACACTCAAAAAACACAACAGGAATGGGAACTTTCTTGGTCTATAATCTTTATCCATTCAAGCAAGCATGATTAATCCTATGATCCAATTACCAAATGGCACCCTAATTAGAAATTAGAGTGATCTAGAACATTTCAAGCACTCATGTATGATGTATCCATTATCGATTATTCCAAATTTCTTAGCAACTTCAATATTAGTTATATATTATACCTGCTGAAAAAATCCTAGTGATGGAGAAGGCATTCGCAACCCAGATGGTTTGGCATGTGCAACAGCGTCTCCATGGACTTTTTTAGGGAGTGATGAAGATCCATTAACTGAGATAGAAGAAATGGATGTTCGTTTTACCACTTTAGGAACTGATAAATTTTCAGTTGCACCTTTATCAATTAGCGGAACCTGAAAAGTAAACAA
This sequence comes from Zingiber zerumbet, assembly GCA_037833815.1. Taxonomy (NCBI): domain Eukaryota; kingdom Viridiplantae; phylum Streptophyta; class Magnoliopsida; order Zingiberales; family Zingiberaceae; genus Zingiber; species Zingiber zerumbet. Next base: position 2,204 of record JBBMJZ010166808.1, on the reverse strand, counting down.
ATCTTGTCTCCAAGGATCTACACTTTGATGAATGCATAACAAAGATAATTTTAATGGAGATAAAACTATCGCTAGGATTATGCTGTAACTTGGTCTCAGGATATAATGTGAAAAAGGGCAGTTGAAATATCTAGTTCCTCACCAGCGGCCTAGAAAGATAAATTGCAGAAGGTTTCATTGATTGAGGACAGGGAGATTGTTTTCTTATGTTTGATTGAAAACATCTTTTTTGAAGGGTGTGTTCCATGTCAACTGCAAATTTTATCATAGAAGGTTAAGCAAGGTCAATGAGTTAGATTATTCTACAAAACTAACTTTACAATATCTTCTCAACAAAAAAAAAAAAATGGAAAAAAAGACACAAACACAAAACAGTAAGAGTACCTGCATTGGCACTTGTATTTGACTTTAAGTTCCTCACACAAGGGATGGCATCCTTAGTGTCCCTTGGAATAGAAGCAGTATGTGACTTTGCAGGCATGAACTTTGGGATTTTGGATGTACGATTTGCAGCATTTGTGTTTGCAGTTCTCTTTTGAGTAAAACAAAGTTAAGTCTACATTAAAGTGACTGCTTATTCAATTTTATAAAAATACGACTAATGGAGATATTCTAGTAGAGATCTCAGTGTATGACCGAAACCTTGGATTTCCAGGTCACAGAGAATCAATCTTATCTTTGCATCAAGGCTTGGCCACAAATTTATATGCACCTCAAACCTGCTTGTAAGAAAGTGGCAAAGGATATGAAGATGGAGTTGCTAATCTAGATGCAACTCTTCCAATGTTCTTGCTTGAGTATTTGATTCCTTCACCCTAGTCATTACAAAATTCCATGAGGACATTACTTAGGGAAATTAATGGCATAGAGGGAGTTGAACACACACAATATTAGGAGTACAATGCAACTTATATTTTGAAAAACAATTACCTTTACCTCTTGCTGTTCTTCCGGAATTGAAGCATTTAACTTGCTAAGTAGATTTTCTTCCTGAAAATTTTTGTTGTCTTTGCTTGAAGAAAGTGCAACCATTTTGCCATAAGACTTCTGGTGGCCAACAGTTGGACTTCTCTCATGAAGTCCTAGTAGTGGTGACATCTGTCCAGTAACCAGAGAAAGAATCTTCTCCTTCGACCTCAAGGAAGATCCACCAAGAACAGACAACTCCAATGGATTGAGCACACCTATTAATAGAGTGAATTGTTTAGGGATTTTGATAAATAGCTTTTCGGAGGATTGTGATAAATAAAGTACCTTCTTCAGTGAAAAATGCTGAGTTCCAAGCTAAGCTTTTCCTCAAGTTAACACCATTAGCCATTTTGCTCTTCTTCTGTGTTGTTCCCAATTTAGAAAAGGTTGACATATCCAAGCCATCTTCTTCAATAGTGGACAAATTCTCCTTCTCCAAAGGATTGGGTGATTGACAACAGTGGTTTAGGTCAATCTTATAATCCACTAATCCTGCATCTAATAAGATGAAGTCACAAACAAAATTCAAAGTTCATCGCATACCCATTATCTTAAAAGGGGAAACAGAGCAACCAGAGTGGGCATAAAGCAGGTATGAAAATCATAAGCAGTTAATTATCCCAAGTGCCACACTTAGTACCTGATAAAAACAAACCCAGCAAATATGAAACAGCAGCCTAAAACGGGATTATCCAAAGTGACCACAAACTCCAAGCGTATTAGTCAGAAGGTAGGAAAAACTTGAGCAACAAAACTTTATGATTTAGTGACAGATTACACGCAAAACATCTAGTGATATAAACAAAGAAACTAACCATTTCGGCAAAAAGGGATTGTTTTTTTCGGGACTTCATAAGCAACCTCAGTAGTCACCCCGGCCCTTTTACTAAATGTAGATGGAAAGATTGTCGTAAAACTACAAATTTAACATATAGAATCCCAATAGAAGAAAACTACACAAAATAATCCGGATAAGAAAACCCTAATCTTTGAAAAGTGGCTAATGGGAACTCACTTGAAGGTGAGCTAGGGTTCGACACGACCGGCGGTAGTGAGGAATCAATGTCTTCCTCCACGGCTATAAAGGGATCAGGAGGGTTCAATAGTGATCGGGAGGAATCTTAGGGCATCTCCAATTGTTAAAGCTCTAAATGAACTTTTTTTTATGATTTCAATATGCCATGTCAATATTATAAAACTTCATTGACACATCCTCAATGGTTAAAGCTCTAAGT
>JBBMJZ010166300.1:0-20648 GCA_037833815.1 Zingiber zerumbet | reverse complement strand
GTTTGACATGTTGTATCCTTGTATGCGTGTGGTGCGTGTGATGTAATAATTTAGGAATTATTATTGTTTTATTTTCCGTTGTGCATATTTATAAAACGTGTTTTTTCACACACCGCATAAGACATATCCCAATACTTACAACTTACACCAGTAGGTATAAATAAAGATTTAGTTTTTATAAAAGCCTCTAGTATATATAATATGGGAAAGACTCTAGACAATAGAGTCAAGTGTCTGGTAAACATCCATGGTCATGAGTTTACTTTACATGCCTTTCAAGATAGTGGAGCCACTAACTCCACAATAGATGAAAAATACACTTCTTTCAGTTTTGCCAAAAACCTTTATAAAAATAGCATTACAATTATTACTCATCACATAATTTGATGGTTAACAATTAGCTTGTACACAATTTGTCACTAATGTTTATCTCATGTTTTATGACAACTGTAGAAAATATAGCACATCATTCTCACTCTCTAAGCTTTGAATTAAACTATTATTACATCCTAATATTTACTTAATCTTAAGCTTAAATTTCCTTTTAGCACCAGATAAAACTTTTCTTCTAACTAAGGATTATGCTCTTTTCTTTTCCTCACTTATAGTATTACATATAGTCTAAGACTATTCATCCATTGTTCATCCTTTAACCACTAAACCACAAATAGAAATCATGTCACCTGACACTATGGATAATACTTCATCTTGTCAATGTTCTCCTCAAAATACTTGTAAATAGGCAAGTAAACCAACACAATCTAGTATTAGCCAAATTTGTGTCATAGCTCTTTCTGACTATCAAGATCATGAAAACTATCCTTACTTGGCTAGCCAAGCTCTATATATGATTTTGATGGCATCGGGACTCCACCTGATTTAATACTCCAAAAATAGTTACTTCAAATAATAAACACTCATAAACTAGATTTAGACTCCCTCATTTCTAGATTAGAGAAATTAGAAATTATTAGAGACAATCATACTAAATATTGGGACCAAGACAAAGTCTATCACAAACTATCAATAATTAATCCATATTTCACAATTAAAACCCAAGTCTTAAGATATACAAATTAAGAAACAAGAATACAAAATGCATATCAATCAACTACTAGCTTTAAGAGGCATTCAAATATCCATATCTTGACATTGAAGTCCAGTTTTCGTAGTTAATAAAGAAGTAGAATAGAAACGTGTTTAATTTAGAATGATATTTAATCTCTCACCTTTCTAATAAAATCGGGTGAATAAATAATGCACTCAAATATTTACCAGAAATAAAATAATTCAGCTACTTAGCATTGGTTTGGGGTCCAATTTAGAAATTTTGAATGACAAACATCGAATTAGAGTTTATACGAGGGGCAGCTTCTCTTATTCCATAATAAAATTTATGATTTTTTTTTTCGTTGGAATTAAGATTGCTTATAACTAGGGACTCAGCCCGACTGGACTAAATTCAAATCTTCGTCTTCTGCTTCTCATTTGGGCGTCGATGCTCCTATAAATACCCCGCTAACAGCGCCTTGTGATATACTTTTGGAGGGCATGGACAAGGACGGAGGGGAGCGATCAAGCTTCGTGGTGGGGCTGATCGAGAATCGAGCAAAGGAGGTATTCCTCGACCTATCTCTTCTCGTCTTTCCTCTGGTTCCTGATCTCTCTCATTCGTAGCAGACATCATTATGTCGGTACTTCCCTTGTTGTTGCCTGCATTTTGGAATCTGTAACTGAACGTTCAGTGAGTCGTTATGTCCTCTTCTTCATCTGTTCTTCTTCGATTATTTCGAGAGGTTTTGAGTGAAAAATATCAAATCAGTTCAAGTTTATGCGATCTATGCGTTCTAAATTTTTTTTAGGGTTTTTGTTGTACTAAATAGAAGGTTGGCCTTAGGTTCATAGATTCCCGGAGGCAGTCTAAAACTTTGTTGCCGTCATTTTAGGTTTCAATAAAATAAAATTATCATTATTTTTTCAGAAACATGGTCGGGTCTTTTTCCTTGATCTGATGCGATCTGTACTTCTGCTTTTAAGACATCTTCCACCAATGAGTACAACTGTGAGAAAGAATGCCTTGGAGAGAATACCACATGAAGCTCATGTCAGGGTATGGCGATATATGATGCCCTCCTCTGTTTAGGAATCGGTCCTTTGTTGATCGTGGTTGCCATTAGAGAATAAAACATGCATGCTTGCCATTTGCGAATAATCTATCCATCCCTGGCATTTTGAGCATGTGTGCAAATTATCATTTTGGAGAACGTGATGTTATAACTAGTTTCATAAGTAATGGGCAACAGGATTGACTTTTATAAACTTGTGTTAAGCCTTACCAGGGAGCTATCACATGTTCTCATATCATACCTTTTCCTATGAAGCAATCATTAAGAAAGAAACCTGAAAAATGATATGCAATTTTGTCTAGTTTATTTATGTTGAACTTAGATTGATGTCCAAAGAAAACTTCAGTCATTTTTCTTCAGCATTATTGTTTGTTCCTCCTTTAAGTAATTTAAGCACAAGAGCAAATCATATTCTTCATTCACATTTATGTTTGGATACAATTAATTGCAACTTCTCTTTTGAACTCTCTTGTGTGCAGAGAAATATAATAAATAAGTATAAAAGTTGATGCTATGTTTCCTTTTTTTTTATTGTTTTTTTCTTTTTCAAGCAATGTAAAGCTTAGACAGAGTTTGTGGAGATTTTCTAAGTCATTGGTTGTTTCTTAGATGTTGTAAGACTAGGATTGGCAGATTTTGGTGTATCTTGATTGCCCTTTTTATTTTCTAGCATCAAGAAACAACACTTAACTAATTATATAGTACAATTGAATCTAGGTTCTTACTCTGGGACCTATGGAATTAAGAACAAAATAATGGAATATCATTTTTATCTTCTGTTATCTCCAAATCAATTTGTATAATCATTCTGTTTTTCATCTGTACCCCTGATTTTGAATGTGCATCAGAGACTCGAGGGAATTCAAACACCATAATAGATCTGAGAAATGGACAAATGAATTTGTATAATCATTCTGTTTTGCATTTGTACCCCTGGTTTTGAATGTGCATCAGAGACTCGAGGGAATCCAAACACCATAACAAAGCTGAGAATTGGACGAACATTTTATGGGATACTTTGTAGTGTCTCTTAGTTTTAGAGGAATCGTAATTGAGGTATAGTGCATAGCAAAGAAAGATAGCCAAACTAGGTGATCTATTCATTGATTTGCCTGGGCTGGTGAAAGTTGAACTTCTATCTAAAACCATTGATGTTTGAGAGTGAGTGAACTTTCATGAGTTCTTCTATGGTTCCCAAATTTGAGTTGTCATTCTTTTAAATTTCTGAGATTATTTTAAGATTGCACATGTCAAGATTGATAACTAAGTAATGGATCTGATATTTTAGTGGCTCTGTTAGTATATTTCTTCTGGAAGTTATATTATGGCTGCATTCACTTCTAAAATATTTAATGTATTAAAGGAAAGCTGACTCAATTATGTATCCACCATGAACCTCCCACTGTCATTTGTAGAATTATAAATATTAGCTACTTAGAGTGGGGTTTAACTATTTATTTGCCTATTATGTTTGGAAAATGATGTTAGAGTTTGGTTACTTAGGTTTATCTATTGTTGTCTACTCATTTCTGTCTCACACAAAAAAACATTAGAATCCTAACCATTTCTGTGCAATTTGACCATCTTTATGCCATTTTTAACACATCTATTTGATTGTTGGTTTGTGCTGCTTGCTTATACTAATTGCTAATGTTTGTTTAGAAAAAATATCGCTATATGTATAATACTCCATGAGTTGGTTTTTTAGTTAAAGGATATTATGACCATTTTTCTGCCACAAACTTATTCTATTTTAGTTAACACAATGTTCATGTAGAGATCAAACTAAGGCATTGGGTAGAGGTGTGAAATAGGTTTGACCACCTGGTACTTGGCCCTACCCGGCACAATCTCTGCTATGCTTGACGCCACTAACCAAAAATTGGATTTTGCCGGGTTAGGCTTGCTTGGACTCTATGTTGGGCCGAGTAGTAGGAACTTGACCTATGTGCCAAGTCAAAATTGGGGTAGAGGCAATTAACATGAAAAAATAGAGAAAAAAGGCCTAAGTAACCTCTATTTTAAATACATAGGCTAGTTTGGAGTATTTTGGTCAATTTTGCCTAAAGTTACCAAATTGGCTAAAAAAAAAAAAAGAAAAATCCCAAAATTTTCCTGAAAATTCTAAAAGACCCAATTTTCTTTTCTATAATTTCCCCCTTTTTTTTTTCTTTCTATTTTTTTTTTTATGTTTTTGATATTTTTATCATTATTTTTATTAATTTCTAATTTAGTGGGCTTTAGCCCAAGTCGATATGGGTATGGATCAACCAAGCTCGAGTTAGGTGAGAGATTGTGACCTCACATGACCTGTGATGAAGCGTGGTGTGCTTTGTCTGAATATGACTCTTTGACATTCCACTATTTACATGTCTATGTCAAATCTTAGCTTTGTTGTTTCTACTTGCTTGTGTATATTGTCAAGTTATTTCAAAAATTATGTTTTTATCTTGTTTGTTTGTTCATAATGGCTGTACATCTTATAAATAAGTTCCATCTAACTTTTTGTTAATTTCCTCACACTTCTCTTGATTTTTTCCAAATGTTATACATAAAACATTCACTTTTCTTGAACTCAAGGAAACCAAGTATTAGTTATTGATTACTTTTTCCATAAGGTTATTGTTTCCTTGATGTGGCACACTTCAAAAATTGGGAAGTAATTTTGAAATTTCTTTTAAAATTTTAGAATTAGAAGTTCTGTAAGTTTTTTTTCCCAATGTTAGTGGTCATTAAGAATTTGTTATTGTTTGTTTAAAAATTAAACCACTTTTGTAGGTTGGCGTGGCAGCTTTTGACTTGAGATCAGCCTCCTTACATCTTTCTCAGTACATTGAAACGAGTTGTTCATACCAGAATACTAATACACTTCTTCATTTTTATGATCCGATGGTCATAATTGTACCACCAACCAAACTGGCAGCAGATGGTATGGTTGGAGTCCTAGAATTTGTAGATAAACATTATACATCGAACAAAAAGGTGGTAATTTTTAATTAATTTCATCTTGAATATGCCATATTCATGACATTCTACATGCTGCAGGTCACACTGCCTCGCTGCTGTTTTGATGATACTAAGGTGATACATTGTTTTTCTTGGACATTGTAATTTGCTTGTGTGCTTATAGTATTGCTGTCTGATTTTTGAAGGGAGCTGTGCTTGTTAAAAGTTTGGCAGCGAAGGAGCCATCTGCTCTGGGTTTAGGAAGCTACCATAAACAATATTATCTATGCCTAGCTGCTGCAGCTGCTACCATAAAGTGGTACGTTTTCTTGCTGTTTACTTGCTTTTATTTGATATATGCTTCGTTTCTTCTAGAAAATGATTTTAGTATACTAAATTATGAAATAGGTCTTTTTCTTTCTTGTACATTTTTTTTACTTATCCTCTTAAATAAAAATATCAGTCATTTTTAAAGTGTCAAAATGTTACTAGATTGTTCTTTTTTTGCGCTATTAATTATAGTTCATTTGGTTGGATTTTAATTTTTTCATGTGAAGTTTTGCTAAGAGCCTACACAATTACCTGACTTTATTATCACAGGATTGAAGCTGAGCAAGGTGTAATAGTTGTAAACCACTCATTACTGGTACACCCTCGTTCTTTTTTGGTAACTACTTGATGACTGATGAATAGAATTTAAGAGGTTAGAATTTTACAGTATCGACTTTCTGATACATTCTGTAAAGATAAATGTGATTGATGGTCTTGTCAGTTTTATGCCTCCCTCCAGTTTGATTAATGTGCTTCCACATGATCATTCTTTACCATGAATATTGATGCAATAAAATAGACCCTTTAAAAACAAACCAATCAATATATAATCCAGATTATAGTCTACAATTTTATATTGGTTGTATTCAAGAATAATTTCATTGTTTCTACTTTAGCTATGTTTCATGAATACGGATACGGGTATCGTATCGAATACGATACGGATATGGCAATACGACAAATTTTGAAAATATAAGATACAATATGGCTAGGATACGAAAGGTGAGCATAAAAGGATTAGCATTTAGGGTTTAAAAACCCACAACTCAATTAGTTTTTATTAATTATTTTCCAATTAGTCCTAGAAAATTTCAAATTTTTTCAATTAACCTCTAAAAATTTTAAATATTTGCAATTTTACCCCAAACGTATCCGTAAAAAACGTATCCGCGTGGCCAAACCTCTAAAAGTCAACCACACGTTTTTGGCCATATCCGATACATGTATTTGCGTATCCATATCTATGTCCAATACTTTTAAAAAAAAAAATCGGAGTATCCATGCTACATAGTACTTTAGTCTAATTTCATTGTTTCTACTTTAGTCTACTTTGTATGTGTTGATCGAGCTATTGCAAGTGCAATAAAGATGCCTCTCATTTTTTTTATCCTCAAATCTACAATAATTTTGTGTTTTAGAGATCCTCATTTCTATTGCAAAATTGCCTATTGAGGCACTAGTGCCAAGTCTCTTTTGAGATTGTCGATTAAGGCATAAGCTCTTTCTTATTCTATGTCTAGTGGCATAAATGCTAAACTTATTTGCGAATCTTGAATCTACCTTGCATGCTTCATCGTTGTCTTCCTCCACTACAATATTTCTCCTAGTACACTTATCTTTTTCGTCTTCTCTAGTGTCTACCATATCCCACTACCATCACCATCATCTGTGCATACCTCCTCTACCTGCTCCTTGAGCAATCACACCATTTGCCGCCCCTCTCAAAAAACATTGACCTTACAACTAGATTCTCATATAAATACATCAGCCCTCATGGTATAGTAAAGATTCATTCGAGAGCTCTTTATTTTCTTGTTTTGGCAATCTCAACACAACACACAGTTTATTGCACAAGACCGTGACTTTATTTTGGTTCCCTAAAAACAACAACCTACCTCGGCAATGGACCGATTCTAGAGCTTGTAGAGAAAATATCAAACTGGCCCTTTATTAATGGAGGGACTTTTGATCATTTTCGAGAAGTTAGAGGACTGCGACAGGGGATCCTCTATCACCTTACCTCTTTAGGATTTGCATAGAGATATTTGGGAGGCAGTTGCAACGAAGTACAATTCGGCTAGGTTTCGGCTTCCATCCACAGTGTGACACCTCAGACTGACCACCTAGCTTATGTAGATGATCTCCTTCTCTTCAGCCATGGTGATACAACTTGCACATTGATCACATGTTTACAAGATTTTGGCTCTACTACTGAAGTCTAATATTTACCTCGTCGGAGTTGATGATATGACAGAGTAGGCTTCTGCCCATAACAGGTTTCCGGGAAGGCACTATGCCCTTCAGGTACCTTGACATTCCATTATCAACACCGAGTCTACGGATTTCTAACTACAACCCGCTAACGGACTCTTTGATTCAATGGATCAATGCCCGACCACAGAAGGCATTGTCCTATGCAGCCAAGGCGCAACTTATCACTTAAGTACTTCAGGGCGTCGAGTACTTCTGACTTTTCGTTATGCCGTTATCTCAGGTATTATTGATCTCATCTACATCATTTGCTGGTCTTTTATGTGGACGTCTAAGCACCCTCCGGTGTCATGGGCGGATATGTATAGATCGAAAGATAAGGGAGGCATAAGATTCAGAGACTTGCGAGCATGAAACCTAGCTCTCCTAGCTAGCTTATTCAGATTCCCCATTGATCAAGCACTTGCTGCATATACAGGATCTGCTAGACATTGACTGACAGAGTGGTTTGCACATGAGGGAGGAGTTGCTTAGGCATACTTCTTCAGACACTCTAGTCCTAGGGTGTTATGGGCTTAGGATAGTATGGAAGTCCTACATTCGCAGCGGAGGCTTCTCACTAGAGATCGACAGGATTATTATGTGGATCGACAGTGGTGTTAGAGACACATGAGCATCTTTTCTTTTAGTGCCCCCTTATTGCAAGCTATGGAGGAGGATTCGAGTCTGACTTTATATGCGTCTAGAGATGTTCATCTATCGGAGGACGATCCGTGTCTTTGGGCAGCATTACCGTGGGAGTAGGGTGGTGACAAAGGTTCGTCATTTGGCCTTGTCATCATTGATACATTATATATGGGGGCCTCGAAACCATAATTTTTTTTTAGAGAGAGACAGTTAGATGTGGACAGGATATTCAGGAGCGTGCACGTACATGGACATAAATAGACCCAAAAACCTCATTTTGTACATTTAGATACATCATATACCACTTTTACTTATAAAAAAAATGAGAAAATATCAAACTACTACAATGGAAAATCCGGTTCAGTGCAGTAACAAAGTTACAACATTCAAGGATATAATGTTATGTGAGAGAATGAAGTCTACGAGTGCAAATTTTGGCCAATTGATCAAGAGGCATATGTGTGGTCCCCTAGATGGCCCCTTTTAGCTATAGATAATTCATTGGTCTTTACAAGTTGATAATCAATTTTATGTGTTTTGTCCTTATGAAATAGAGTGTCGATGCTATATGCATAGCAGTTTGATTGTCACAATGCACCTTCATTGGCTCTAAAGGAACATATTCGAGCTTAGCCATTAACATTTAACTACTTTATTCTGCTTCTGTACTTGATCTTGTTACAATTTTTTTTTATGCTCTTCTAAGAAACAAGATCACCTCCTAAGATGATACAATAACCAAAAGTAGTTCATTTATTTGTAGGAGAATCACATTTGACTACCCTATGATTTGAAGATGACCTCGATCACAATGAGAAGAAACCCCTTCTGACAACCTTACCACTCCTTTTTGTGACAGATGTTGCTAGATTCCTTTTTCACAGTTTTATTGAGCATCTCCCTCCACCATTCGCCTCCTCGATTCTTTATCTTGCGATTAGTATGCATTTCTTTCTTGATTTTATCCCAATTTATAATCCTTCTTTCTCTCATCTTCCCTTTTGTAACTGATAAACCTATTAGATTGTTATCTCTGTCTGTGTTGACTAAAATTACGATTAGCATTGCCTAACCTTAGATAAGATGAGTGACATTTCTATGACATGGGTGAAATAGGAGTTTCATTGGTACTTCCCTGTTCAGCATGGCTCAATATCTTAGTCCATGCTTAGACTAATGTGCAACACTAATCATTTTTCAATGTCATAAATCCTTAATAAGGACAAAGCTATCGGCAAATATAAGTTTACCAATTGGCATGCCTTTTTATGAAAAAGAACCATTGGTGACATGACATTAGTGGGTGAACTAAGTAATGTTAGAGTAGAAAAATAAGTGGATACTACTAGACATATTCAAAGGTGTTTGTGTCAAAAATCCATGCAGAAGGTCGAGTTAAATGTCTTACATATAGCAAAAGTATTTTTATAAGCTAATATAATATTTGATGGAACGGAGACACCTATCTTAGCTTTTAGTCGAAGGAGATGATTATAATCTCAATAGGAATTATGATAGTGGATATAGACTGATAAGGAATGAGAGGAACTTAACGGTCCTATGTGGTTATAGTTAATTGTTTTATATGGATATGGCGTGTAGAGGATGGCCTTGTGGAAGCCATAAGGAGAGTAACAGATGTTCTTGATATGTCTAAACTTTCTACAGAGGGTATATTTAAGCTTGTCTTATTCTCCAGGAAGACCTTTGTGATTCGGCCAATGATATCTTGAGTCACCATGAGATTCACTAAATTGTAAATAAGTGGCTAAATAGAATATATGTACTGAGGGGTCTGATGGTGCTATAAAACTAACAGACGCCCTTACTCTTTAGTAGGGGGTGAAATCGAGGTGCCTTCTCAAATCTTAGTCTTGATAGGCTCCAATTAGAGATAGATTGTTTGAAGAATATAATGGTGGGAGTTAGTGAGCATTCTAAGCCCAAGTGTCTAGGTATTTTTACCCTTCATTCACTTGAGGTGGTCATGTCAGGCCCCACAGAAGTTTCCCACCGGCCATTGGATAAATCTGGGAAGCACAGATAGGCCATGGGGATGGCCTTGCACTATGAGAGGTTTGAGCGCCACATATGTTTATTTGCACTGCGTGGAAATCAAACCCTTGTTGCTTGGGAAACTCATCCATCCGCTTACATTGCACCAAGCCCCAAAGGGATCCTACATAACTTATATATTCAATGTCATCGAAAAGTTATCTCTGAGATCATTAGTATGGTCTGAAATTGGCTAATATAGGTGAGTATATGAACGTATATGCTCATGTGACTACAATCAAAGGGTGGGCAAGCAACTTATTTTAATTTGCTCCGCTGTGAAGCTCTAAGTAAGTTGGGAATCTTAGCAACCTTGGCGGTGAGGTATTCTAATTAAACTAGACACATTAATACATAGTATAATTCTTATTGTGAAGCTTCCTAGTGGTGGTCATTATAGAGCTAAAATGGTCTAAAGAACAATGGTTAGAGGTACTGAAGATGTTAAGAAATCTAACATTTTTTGCATTGGGGACAAGGAGAGACCTATTCATATGTTGATCTCAACTGCAAGTGATCCTTACGATGCTTTCTTAGCAAGAGAAGATTACTGCGTGTGTGCCACAACGACGACAAGGCATAGGAAAGGAGAAAATCGAAGAGGGGAGGTGACAAAATAGTTGGAGGATGTAATCCAATAGGCATCGATCAGGAAGACACTAGAACCTTAAGTGCTTCAGGATTTACAAGAGGCACTATAGCCTCATGGGATCTTGTAACCTAATGAGGATAACATGCGTTGTCTATGGGAGGCATCAAAGGCCTCGATGTTGGTGCAACCAGACAAAATCTATTTGATTTGGAGCTTGATTTGGTGTTGGAACCCTACATGCCAATTTGACTAATCGACTCGCGTGTTGGAACTTCAACCATTCCACTTCCTGAATTGGAAGTTAAAAAAGGGATTCGACAACCCATTAGGTTTAACCCTTGTAAAAACCCAATGAGTTTTTTTTCTAATATATATATATATATATATATAATTTTTGTATTTTCTATATATACTCTAAATGATATATTATACTTATACATGATATAATTATTGATATACAAATATGTTATATATTAATTTAGAATATTTTATATTTTGTATATATACTATAGTTCATGTATTTGCATGTGTATGTTTAAATATTTAAGTAAATGTGGTTTAATGGATTAATCCATTACTTTGACCTATAAACTAGTGACATGAAGCTCGATTGAGTCTATGGTTTGAAATCATATCGTGCTGAATGGTACAATCAAAATATACCAATTTGATAATTGTTGGATCTTGACATTGTTCGTGCGTATTGTACCGATAAGAATTGCTGTGTTGACATTGGACACACCACAATATTTTTTTTATTTTTTAGCTTTTGTCTCCAAATTCTAATTTAATTTATTTTTGTTATGGTGTTATTTTTACAAGTTAATAAACTAAGTGGAAGAAGATTATAGGAGTAAAGTGTATATGAATTTTTATGTGAGAGAGAGGATTTAGAACAACTTTTCAAATCAGAATTGTTCTACACAATGTGTGAACATCTCAATCAGTCTACTGGGAAGGAACTTCATGATTTGCAATGACTCAATATAACTTTGCAAGAATCACAATGACTCTGAATTTAAGATCAGACAAATTGAAATACAACTTGAAATACAGCTAATCACAATGACTAGAAGGTGGTGGATTTGCTACAATAGGACAAAGATCAATTCTCGACGAGCACATGCCCTCGAGGAAAAACTCCACCCACCCCTTAGCCACTTGGCGGTCGTCGGCTATAAGTTGACCTCGTGATTTACCTTCATATAACCTGGGACAAACTGTGAGGGGCGCTTGGGGTGAGCGTAATCATATTTTTTATACAATAAGGATTTTCTTCATACTTTAGCCTCCACGAGTGTGGTGCAATGGTAAAACACTCAACAAACAAATAACAAATAAGAGGACTAGAATTCGAAACCTAAATATGGATGAATATTTTAGAGGTCGGCCTCTAAGTGTGTGCATAAGCTTTGCTCCAAATTTATCCGATAGGCAAACTAGGGGAGAAGGCCGCCTATCTCCAGTTTAGTTGTGCGAAGCCTGAACACCTAGATTATTAAAAAAGGGGTATCTTAAGCTCACAAACAATCCCCTTAGGATTGAATGAGTTCATCAGATATTTTGAACTAAAAAATAGCTTTACAAGGGCTGAGTTCTCGAACATCTTTAGTTGATTGAAGAAACAACTTCCGAATAGCTATTTTAAGCACTTAGCTACCTCTCTCCTCCTCCTCCTCCTCCTCCTCCCCCTCCTCCTCCTCCTCCTCCTCCTCGTGTGTTAGCACTTCGACACATGACTGAAATTTCTCATTCCTGCAGGCCACTAAAACTCTTTCTTGGGTCAAAATTTAAACTTGGCCGAGTCATTATTTGATCATGTTATCATAACTGTGTTAAATAACTAGATCAAACTTGGCATTGTACAATTTTTTGTGTTTTGGATCTCAGATCCAAGGACACAGGCTTTATTTACTAAATCTTGTATTTACCTAAACCATTCTTTTAATATTAATGTTGTGTCTTCACAGGTAAATATTATAGTCCTGCTTGTACCAACACAGTTTCGGTGGTGCTGACCAAGATAGAGCTTGTCTGTTTGGTACCATCCAGACTAGCTGAGATGAAAATTCCCTTGAGTCTTACTCTTTGATTTCATTAGCCGATCATGAGGAGAAATACTATAAAAGCATAGGAAAGTGGAAGATGAGAATCATCAGCTAGTGGATTAGGCGATTAGCAAAAAGAAAGAGGAGAGAAATACTAACAACAAGAACTGGAGTCAAGAAACTGAGTTATATTCACATCTTGCACTATACTTGTTCCAGCTCCAGTTTCAGCTGTGCCATTGCAAGTCCTACTCTTAATGGTTAATTGGGATATTTATGTATGATTATTATATTATTTTAAATTATTGCTTCAAATTTCTATTTCATTGGAGTTTATAATTGCTATAGATATCAATTTGATGGTAAACTGACTAAGTAGAAGAAGATTATGGAATTGAAACTTATGTGAATCATGTGAATGGATCTTGACATGCTGTGAAGCATGCCAAGTGTCAGCATAGAACAATAAGAAACATATCATTTTTAACAAAGACCAAAACTTTAAACTTTGGTAACTTCTATGTCATGGGACTGCACTTTTTGTCATGGAATTGTCTTGCAGTCCATAGTTTTAAACTGTGTCCGTGGCAAATTTTTTAATACTTATCTTTTAAATATATGTTAGGATACATATTGTTAACAGTAGTATATCTATTGATCTTACTTTTCCCAGGTTACTTTCAATGGGTCCTTTGATCACTTGAATATTGATGCTACCAGGTATTATTTTCTAAATGATATTTTTATTGTTTCTAGTAACCATAAAACTAGAAATACAAACAAAATTGATTTGTTTATTATCTTTGCAACGAGAGCTATTCTTATGCATGCCTATGCACCATGCTTAACAGTGTTCAGAATTTGGAAATTATTGATTCATTGCATTCTGAGTTGTGGAGCACCGGCAACAAGAAGAGAAGCCTATTTCAGTTGCTGAAAACAACGAAAACCATTGGCGGGTATACAACAATCCCTTTCTTTGGCAACCAGTTAAAAATTTTCTCTGACAAGAAACATTTTAAGCATTACTTTCTTGGAATTGGTAAAGTAAATTCATGTTAAATAATCATAATTTGATAAGCTATATTCATTGTGTTTTAATCATAGTTTAATAACAATGGATTCATTGATTCTAGAAGCTGAATAAGAAATCATGACTGATCCGGTTCGGAAATCGTGAAGAAGGCTTGCTAGGGATGTGACTTTTTGGCTGACAGTGTGTAGACTCTACACCGCTTTGCAATACAAGTAACGTCAGTGCCGGGCTAGGGAAGGGGTCCCGGCGTTAGCTCTCCGACGCTCAAGTCAGTCACTGGAATAGTAGAAGAAAGCATAGCAACAACAAAAGTGAAAGCATAAACGTGAATAGTAGATAATGCATACCTTTGCCGTGCATGGACCCTCCTTTATATAATGTTATAGTAGGCGACGTGCACACCCCTCAAGGTGCGGTATGTTTTTCCAATCGTCCTATGGAAGGACATGTCAGAAAAGTGTCTCTAACACCATACCTTAACAGGGCATGCAAATCCTTGATATGACCGTAGAAGTTTCCGTCGTACGATTTGTAAATCCCTAACATGACCATAGAAGATTCCGTCGTACGATTTGCCTGTCGACCATGCCTTTTTGTCTGCGGCATGACCTCCCAAAGAGATATTGAGGGTTATAGGAGGGGTCCCACTCTTGGCTGAGCGAGGGAGCCGCTCGGCCGAGGATCCCGCCCGATCGACCTTAGCTGTTCTTCTTCGTTGTAGTTTGGTCCGACCGACTGTCTCTAACCCGATCAGACATGAGATCCGGTCGGCTCGGTATTGCTTGGTCAGTTGTGTGCCATATGATGTTCCTTCCATATGACCCGTCCGGACGAGCAATCTACTTCGATGAGCTTCTTAGACCTTTCAAGCCCGATCGACAGCTGAAGTCGACCCCGTTCGACCCACTTTTGGTGAATTCGTTGGTTCCGGCGTTGATCGCCTTGACTTTAACCTCAATGCTGGCCTTGACTTTGACTTCCATATCGGCTACTATCTCCATCTTTGACCCGCACTTGGTGGGCCCCCCTTATCACCACATCAATGACCATCCAGATTGCAAATTATACACTTCCTTTATTGCATGACAATCCGGTAGAATATTGTTTCTAAGAAATATTACAAAGCAAAATGCATGCTATGTTTTAGTTACAATTAATCTATAAACCTATTTCAATTAAACCTAATTAATTAAATAGCTAAATTTAACTATAAAGTATGTAGATAATAGGCAATTGACTATAAAGTATATAATTTTATTATTCAAGTATATACTATAATTTTAGATATTTAATGTTAACTTAATGTTAATTAATACATATACTTAAACTTAACTATAACAATTTATTAATTGGATAGAAAGTATAAAATATTTATAAATAGCAAATTAATTAATATTAACTGTGTATTAATTGAGTACTTATTATCATAACTAGTACAAGTTTCATAATATTTTTTAGTATTATAGACCAAGCTTTAAAATTTTGAGTTATGTCAAAGTTTCGATTTATGACTGGAACGATACAATTTTGGTACTTATCAAGCTGTGTCGAAACAATTTCAATATTTGATTAAATATAAAAATATTAATTAAAAAATATTTTTATTAATATTTGTTTTTTTATAAATGCTTACTATTGAGTTATATTTGAGATGTTGAATGTTGAGTTATATATTATCTCATGAAATGCTTAATACATATTGAGTAAAAGTCAATTGAGGATTAGCTAAAGTCCACCAAATAGAGATGACAATATCAAATAGGTTTAAATTAGATTTAATTTGAATTTATTTTGATCAATTTAAAATTAAACCAAATTTGTTTATGTAATAATTTGACTCATAGTAGTATATCTTATAAGGTTAGAAATTATTTTTTATGTATATATTTTTATTTTTTGTAACAAACTATTCTCTCTATCTTAAAGAGGTTTATTTTTCTCTATTTTCCTCGTGGATAGATGACGGGAAACCAAAAAAAAAAAAACCCATCGTTAAGAGGTAAAAAGTTTCTTTCCTCTCTATTTACCTTCATGTATGGATTGGGTTGGGGGAGGGGGCTGAATTAATGATGGAGGAGGAAACAAAATTAACAAATCAAGGAAGGAAAACAAATTAAGAGAGAGAAAGGAATTTGAATTAACTGTCTAAAAAAAATAAAAAGCATAGAGGACGTTGAGGTTGTGGTTTCCTCGTGACACTGTGAGGTAGTGGTGGTCTTGTGCCACCGAACTTGTGTCAGTGCCTGTCGGTAGATAGAATAGAAAATTTTACTCATGCCAATCAGCATGACATAGTATTTTATACCATGTTACATATTATTCATGAGTTATATGACTTATTCAACTTATTACTACCTTGAATACCTATAACTAATAATATACTCACTCGCCCCACTTGCACTCAAAAAATTATGCCCTCACTTGCCCAACCATCTTTCCTACAGGTTGGTAGGGTTGATGCTTGGGTACTTTAACTCTTTAAGTTAGGATCAAGTACTTGATTCATGTACAGGTTAGGTCAAGCAAATTTATTTAACATTCTCCATGCATACTTGACTTATTTGTAGTTAGTTACACACGAGTGCATTTGTTTGCCACCTAAGTGGATACTTGATCAGGTTTAGTAAATGAGTATTTAATCAGATTTAGGCTTGGATAGTACCAAAAAGGAAGGTGCCCCTACACATTTGAGTTGTCCGTTTCCTGTGCACGTGAGGCTACCCTTCTACACTTGATGATTTCATCCTCTTCTCTTCTCCAATTTCAGTTGTGACCACCTCTTCTTTCTTTTCCTTTACAAAGGTGTATCCTTCTCTTTTCTTGTTGATTTCTCTTAAGTTGTCTACCAAGATTCACTAGTTCCAACATCAATTGGAATAGTAAATTCTAGTCATGGTCATGTCGGGTGACAACATGATATTTTAATCCATGGTGTTAGCACTAAAATTTGTCTGTCTTTGTTCTGAGCTTGCATCCTATTAGTTGAAAAGGAATAAAAACTCTTTTATTTAATAGAAAATAAATGAAGATATCTAATAACTATGTGGGACCAAGTATATATATTCTATAATTTTAACTTAAGTTGGATTACACATCATAGATATTTACCAATGTCGAACTTGTCAAAAAAATATATGATCTCATATAAATAGAAAAATAAAACTGATAAGATGCTTGAAGGAAATGCTACAAATGCAACACTAACACCATTTTTGTGAAATTTCTATGATACTACTTAAAATTCTAGGTGGTAACAATCATTGATATTTAGATTGGAGTTGGTAATAATTTTTAGAAGATTTTGATTAAAGTGATCACCATTCAAAAGTTAGAATAATAAATCACAAATTAACTTTTTTATGATTAGGAAGAATGATAAAAACATTTGTAAAGATTGCTTTGTTGGAGAAAATTTAACCACCCAATATAAGTTAGTAGTGTTGGGTATATGTCTCCAGTATAGTATCAATAGAAGGAAAATATGCACAACTCCTAAACTTAAATGGTGGAAGTTTAATATGAGAAACAAATATATTTAAAAATAAAGTAGGAGTAAGTATTAGGAGAAATATATGGCGACTCGAATTTGGGATAAGATGATATCAAAGTTAAAAAAGAATAACCGAGTGTATTCGGTGAGTCAAAGGGACATATACCACCAAATAAAGAATTTTGGTTGTGGAACGAGAAAGTAAAGAAAGTGAAGGAAAAACGAACAACCTATAAAGAATTATATACTTGTAAGAACGAGGAAATAAAAAAGAGGCAAGAAAGCAAAACTTAAAATGAAACTTTTGAACGCTTATATCAAAAATTGGATATAAAAGAAGGGAAAAGAGACATTTATATAATAGCTAAAGCAAGATAGAGGAAGATAAGATATCTTATCCAAATAAGATGTATTAAAGATGAATGTAATAGGGTACTTAGTAAATGATGAGGAAATTAAAGAGCGACAGTAGAAGTATTTTGATCAACTTTTTAATGAATGTTTAGATGACCAACTTAATTTAGGTAATTTAAGTAGTTCAAATGAGTATAGAAATTTAAATTTTTATTATAGAATTCAAACTTACTTTAAAGAAGATGCAAAATGGAAAAGTAGTTCATATTTTGATAGAGGTATGGAAGTGCTCAAGAAATAATGTATTGACTGTCTCATAAAGTTATTCGATTTGATATTGAAAACTAAAAAATGTCTGCTCTAGTTCCCTTATATAGTAATAAAGGAGATGCATAAAATTGTGTAAACGATAGGGGTATTAAACTAATCTATAGGGTATTAAACTAATCAGCCAAACTTTAGGAAAGAGTAACAAAAAAAAGACTAGGTAAGGATTTCAGACAACTAATTGAAAAGTATCGGGAATAAAAGAAAGACTTATATATGGTATTCGTCGACGTAGAAAAAACTTTTGATAAATTCCTAAGGTAAATTATATGGAGACTCTAGAAAAAAGAGGTGTTAGCATAACATATATTGAACTAATTAAGAATATGTACGAGAATGTAATGACAAAAGTGAAGACTTCAGATGGATTAACCGAAACGTTTCCCATAAAGATAAGGTTATATCAAGGATCAAGTCTAAGTCCCTATCTTTTTACACTAATCATGGATGAACTCACACATTTAAGATAGAGTATCGCGGTGTATGTTGTTTGCAAATAATATATTTTGGTAGATGAGACATGTGAAGAGTAAATTTTAAACTCGAATTTTGGCGGGAAATGATAGAAGTAAAAGGTTTTAGGCTTAGTGGAGTAAAGACAGAATATATAAAATTTAAGTTTAACAATAATAGACGTAATAAGACAATTGTTAAGATAGGAGATGATGAGTTGTCTGAACCGAGAGTTGTATTTAGGCTCATTTTTGCAAAAGGATAGAGGGTTTTAGAGTGATGTTTTACATATAAGACAAGCGAAATGGTTGAAATAGAGGAGAACGTCAAGTGTTCTTTGTGGTATCTCTAAGACTTAAAAGAAAGTTTTATAAAATGATGATTAGATCTGTTATATTATTTGGAGCTAAATGTTGGATTATGACGCGAATACATGAGCAGGAGATGAGAGTTGCAGAGATGAGGATGTTAATGTGGGTGTGCGGACATACAAGGATGAATAAGATAAAAATGGAAATATTAGAGAGAAAGTCGAGGTTGCACCTATTAAGGGAAAACTTTGAGAGACATGTTTAAGATGGTACAAACATGCAATTAGACGACTAATAAATGCTTTAGTTAGGCGATATGAAATTATGACAAATGCCCATATCAAATGAGAAAGAAGAAAATAAAAAAGATTTGGTTATCAATAAAAAAATAAGATAAAATTTATTTAAATATAAATGATGATATAGTAGGGGATAGAGCTCAATGGTGTAGAAGGATCCATACCACCTAGTAGGATAAGACTTGGTGGTTGTCGTCGTCGTCGTCGTCATCATTGTCGTTTGATTAAGGTGATCATAATATTTAAAAGCAACTTTGACTAAGTTGATCTAACTTTTCTATAATTCTACTTGTATTAAATCCTAGGTGTCTAGAGTTTGCAAAGATGAAGTGCCAAATTTCAAAGGGTCAGAGAGAAAAAGAGATACTAAGTTGTCAATATCCACTCTCAGACATAAAAGAAGTGAAGTAAAATTCGATATTTCTCTAGGAGATAAAGAAAGGATGTCAAATGAGGTCGCTGAGTAAAGTTTTATCTACTTGAGAGGAGAGGGGAGAGAGACAATGACTAACCCAATTTTGATGTAACAACCAACTTAGAAACTAATATTAGTGGCGTGGGTAAAAATAGAATTAACTTTAATATCTAATTTGAGTGAGAAGATATGATGAGAGGTCCGTTTGTTTAATGGAAAGTGTTTTCTTCAAAAGTATTTTTTAGCTTTTTCACTGTTTGGCTTCCATATATGCTCATGTCCAATAGAGAATTTTTTCCTATGAGCATCAAATGACTTTCATCATCCTGACTCCTCATAAACTACACCCTTCCCACTCTTGTGTTTTTTTCCTGATCGACACAACCACTCCCTGTCACGCCCCGGAGGAGTCCCTGTCGAAGAAATTTCGACAGCATCTCCCCTGACGGGTGACAATCCCCGAGGGAGTCCCTGTCCGAAGAAATTTCGGCAGCATCTCCCCTGTACGGGTGTCAATCTGAAACTTTACTACATCTCCATATACTCAGCCACATGCGGCTGGAACAATATATAAGTAAAAGAATACTAAATAAACATCCACGCAGTTAATAATATACAAACTAAAGCAATCATACGGAAAACTCAAAAACAACCTACTCAGCTACACTCATAAAGCACAAAACCGACGAACTCACCTCTTCTGTCG
This sequence comes from Zingiber zerumbet, assembly GCA_037833815.1. NCBI lineage: Eukaryota > Viridiplantae > Streptophyta > Magnoliopsida > Zingiberales > Zingiberaceae > Zingiber > Zingiber zerumbet. The sequence goes on along the minus strand of JBBMJZ010166300.1, from coordinate 541 downwards.
TCCAGGCAGGCATGTAGTAAAATAAATCCGAATAAAACTCCTCGACATTAACATCATACTATAACCAAGTGTCAAAAACTAGAAACAAGTCCAAACACAGTCTAAATAAGAAACAAAAGACCACCACATCCTCGTGGTCTGCAGGGGACTAGCGACTGGAACTCTCTCCTGACAGCATCAACCTGAAAAATATCAACAATGGAGGCGGGGTGAGTCCAACGCTCAGCAGGTACAACTGATATACAAAGTAGGGAAATTACATCTAGCACTAATCATGCGTACAGTCTCCTGATATAAGAAAGATAAAATGCAACTGAAGTAAACAGGAGAGAAACTGTACTAACCAGGACCTGGGTATAAGGACAAACAATCCGAGTGGTATAGAAATCCTGTATGCATGTCAAACATAGGCATCCAAACAATATGCAGCATATAAATGCAGCAAACACAAACACAATCAATAAATGCATCATGCATATGATGCCAATGACATGGTCACCCCTGACGCCAGTCAGCCAACTCACAACAAAAGTGGGACCAA
>JBBMJZ010166004.1:0-20671 GCA_037833815.1 Zingiber zerumbet | reverse complement strand
GGGCTTTATGGCACCGGGAAATTATCAGCATGTGAAGTCTCTGCTTGTGGTTTGTGCACCAAATAATTAAGCTACGACTGATTTCGCAGCAGACGAGGTGGGCGGCGTTGTTGGTCAGCCTTTCTCCTCCCACGCCTTAACTACCACGAATCATATAGCTCAGCGGTCACTTTTGTTTTTCCACCTTGTTAAGCATACTTTTCTTCTGGGCATGCAGCAACTGCTGTAACTGTATCGGAGGATTAATGGTTCACTGTTCAGCTTTGTGTTCTATGGTCACATGTAACTATACTACAAGCCTAGAATCAAACAGAAACCAATGAAGCTTTTTGTTGTTTGGTAAGCTGTAACGATATCTTTATTATTAACTTAATTCTTCTTCTTGGGTTAGTGATTTTCATCTGTGTGATTTAAGAAACATGCATGCATGGAATCAAAAAGACAATATCCATGATCACAAGTACCTACTAGTTTAGCAGCAGAATAGCTAAGACAAATTAAAAGGGATTGATAACTAATCAGTTGAAGTGTTTCTCTTCAGCCTGAATCAACATATGCAAGTTCTGAAGAGCTAATTTCATTCTCTTCAGGGGAATTTCATTGCTCGGGTGTAGATATTCAGTCATTAATTGAAGGACGTTATCATCGTTCAGTCCTGAACGCCATGCCATTTCTTTGAAGAAGCATGAGCCCATTGACAAGTAACTCTATTAATCTTTGGTAAGTTAGTAGCCTCTAAAAAGGTGAGTACCGGTTTCATCTTTTTTTCATAAAAAGTGAAGAAATAGGTTTAGCATAGAATTGGTAAAGCTACCAAGTTAGACCCTTTGGAGTTGTTAACAACAGAAAAGTTCTTCTAATCTTACCATTTCTAAAATACAACAACTAGATGATTTAGAACAAGGTGAAATTCCATGACTTCTCTTCATCAACCTTCAAAAAGACAAGAGCATCGTCTGCATATGAGACAGCTATAGGGAAATCTTTCTAGTTTGGCGAGAAGTTTCTAAATGACTCCCTATGTGCTGCTTCTTTCTAACACCCTTAGCAGCAGGTTTCTCTTGTTTGATGGTCCATGTTTGCTATTGAACATGATAGATGTATAGGATTGAGTTGCAAACATGGCAATCGTGGAGATTGTGTAACTTGGCTTGGATTGAGTTGGTGCACTAGAGCAAGAGAAGTGAGGGTTAGAGGCTCAGTTTACTCGTGGAGCTCAGTGAGAATCTTGGTAGACTCAAGAAGTAGGATCTGAAGACATGAGAATCATTAGAAATTACATTAAGTAATTATAATTTTTTTATTTTTTTCTTTAGGCATGTAATATCTTATAATGATGTTCTGTTTGCCTAGATAATATGTGAGCTACATAGGCTTGATAGTTGTGAAGCCTTTGACGATGAAAGACTCCCAAGTCGTATTTTTTTTTACCAACTCAAGTCTTAGAGCTTTGCATAGACTTGCAATTGGTTGCAAGTCAAGTGAAGGGGATTACCCAATTTTAGTTAGTTAAAATGGCATTCCAATTGACTAGAGCAGATCAGTAGTTGATCAATCGATCAATTCATTTTAATTTCTAATGAATACAAACTGTTTTAAGTCTAGTTGACTAGTCAATCAATCGTCTAATGACCTAGCAAATGACTAGGCAATCAACTAACTAGAGTGTCCTTGGCTTTAAACATCTACTTTTCTGCACTTCGATTCACTAGAATTATTCTTTTAAAAAAGTAAACTGAAGGTGGCTAAAAGGCATCTGTTTTAAGAGTCCAAAGTATACAAGCACTTTGTGAGCTTTTACGTACTAAGACTCAAGTGATACAACTACAAATAATGGCGGAGTCAAGTGAAAATGTATTCAGGCGGTAGTCTAGGACCAACGGCGGTAAAAAAAAATACAGTTTGGTTTTACTTTTGGAAAAAGAAAAAAAAATGAACAACAGTGGAAGGTAGCCTAGGGCGTCTGGGTCGATATAGCCCACAGCCCGAGTAGATCATTTGGTTTGGCTCCACCATTAACTACAAGTGCTCAAAATGATTCAAGATCTAGGAGAAATATTAGAAGAATTCAATGGTTAAACTCTAGGTAATTTATCTCTTTTTAAATTTTGCATTTTCATATTCAAAAAGAGGTGAGAACTTCTTCTGATAACTTATTGGAGCAAACATGAAGTCGTTAGCTTAGCGATCTCTTTAGGATGACTTCATGCTATCTGACCGGGATAAATCATGGAAGATATTAACACAATGGTCTTTTATATGAAAAAGATTAGACATCTAATAAGATATTTTATACCTATTAAAAATTGATCCTAATTGTTTTTTAAAGATAATCTCTGAATTAACCTTATGTATAGTAGGAGCCGAATCTCTAAACTATATTATTTTTTTCATATTATCAAGAGATTAATTATTGTGATAATAAATTGGTCGTCATTATAATACTTTTATTTTGTCGAAATCTTTTGTAGGTTATGCCCAAATCCACAAGCCACAAAATTCTACACCAAAAACCAAGAAAAAATAAATAAATTATGCCTTGCGAGAAAATCAAACCAATATTCAAAGAACTTTGAATAAACAAAGAAATGCATGACAGGCTAATCATGAACCATTGCAATCTCCTTCAACGGCCAACGCTACTTGGCTGCTTGACGAGCCGCTTCCAATCTCTGCAGCGTAATCTGCTTTCTAAACTTGGCTATGAACTCGTCGGCCTTCTTGTCCACTTCGTTCCCGTCTCCTCCTCCAAATTGCGAGCTTTTTTCTACCATCACCGATGCCTCCACCTCCTCCTCCTCCTCCTTGCCAGAATCAGAAGGGGGAGCAATTACGGCCTTCTCTGTATCGATCTTTGGGGCATCCTCCGCCGCTGTCCCCTTTACGTCCTTGGCTCTAGTCGTTCTGCAAGATCTTGGAACGGAAGAACCACCAGGCTTTGTCGCCGATTGGAAGAGGTCGAAGACTATGTCGGTGTTAATGTGGCCGCTTTTCCGCACCCTCCTGCTCAAGTCCTTGAGTTCGTCTTTGAAACTTTGCTTGGTGATCTTCTTCTCTGTGGTGGAAGGGAATCCATAGCAGGTAAATGGCGGCGGAGGTGGCGGGGCAGGGGGTGGCTTGCCCCTCTTCTTGTAGGAGCGGAAAGATGAAATCTTTGAGATGTTTGAGAGATCATCCGGGGAAGAAGGCGAGAGAGGAGGCGGCGGCGGTGGGAAGACCCTTGTGGCTTTGCTCGAGCCCTCCTCCTCCTCCATCTCCATCTCAAAAATCTCACCTTGCGCATTCGTGGAATCTAAAGGCTCCGCATTTTCCATTTCTGGCGCTGAATCCAAGTCATGGAGGTGCGATTTCAAGCTCCGGACCGGCAAGAAAAGAGGCCTGCTGCCGGCGCTCTCATCAGCGACGACCACCACCGGGTCATTTCTCTGGTACTGGGAATTCCATACTTGCGTCTTGGTTTCGTCGAGAGAGCCATGGAGGTAGTGGAGCTCATCGTCATCGCCGTCCCCATCGTCATCCTCGAACACCGACGAAAGATGGAACATATTGGAGAAATACGACACGGAGCCCTTTGCTTTCAGTGCGGCGGCGGTCTCTTTCACGGCATCGAAGTCCGCATTCCGGCGGCTGAAGAGGCCGTAGGATATGGCGACGCCGAGGAAGAGAAGGTGGAGGATCTCCCATGCCGTTGCGAGAATGCTTCTGGTGGCGGCCTGAGACGGGAGGATGGAGAGGAGCGCGACGACGAACGAGAAGCAGATGGCTTTGTGGAGGAGGAAATTAGATGAAACTTTTGTCGGGATAAGGGACGACGGTGATCTCAGAATTTGAGCAGGGAGGCTGCAGGAGAGTTGCAGAGGGGAGTCGGACTCTGCCATTGATCTCAGGCACCAGAGAGATTATCTGGTTTCTTGTGATTTTGCCAAGATCTCGGTTTGGTCGATTTCGAACGAAGGAAGCTGCCATGTAAATAAAAGGGAGGGAACTAAAGAAAAAGGTAAAAGGTGGCTTCTTTTTTTTGTGTTTTTTTTTTTTTCGAAGCATTGAATTATTGTAAAAAAAGTATCCAAATAAGTTGTAAACATTAATTTTCATCTGTGATAATCACTATTGTCCAGGATTGATTATATTCATTTCCAAAATAAAAAATAAAAATAAAATGGTTCAATTTTGTGCATAGGGTTTCCTTTAAGTTTAGGAATAAGAAGAAGGATTAAAGGTGGTGGCTTTAGTTTAGGACTTTTCTTCACGCTCAGGTTATACATTGCTTGTTTACAGGGCTTGATTTGATGCCTTAGGAGAATGTGAGATGCCCTTGGGAGTTGGGACTGTCACTAAATAATTAGAAAGGTAGTAGAATTGTTATCCAGCTTCATTGCCCTTATCATACTCTTGTATATTGCCAAATGTTCAGCTGCTCACTTTCTTACATGTGTTATTGTTAATGGACAAAACTACATTGATTTATCTCCTTCCAAAAAAGGTGTGCTTGAGCGTTATTACATTTTTTATATTATATTGAAATTTTAATTATTTTTAAAACAAATGTACAAATTTGAAATTTGTAAATGGACTTTTGTTTCACTTTCTTTATTTAGTATTAATATCTCCTAAATCCCAAATTCTAAGGTTTACTTGATGTTCACAGTATAAATATTACAAAAATTAGGCCAAATAGGAAAGAAATCACGTAATTGTCTAAAATATATCTGGCAAAATTTTCAGAAAATAAGAATTAGACATTAATTTCAATGTTGCGTGACAATAAAATTTCACTGATTAATAGAAATAGTTAGAAGAAAATAAAATATACTTTAAAACATATATTTTAAATAGAAAATGTAAAAGAAAATTTTAAGATATAGTAAGAAAAAAAATATATAGATTTGTTATATTAATGTCCCGGTCTCACGGATATAAAAGTAAGTAAATACTACAACACAGACATTGAATAAATTTTAGATAATCCTAAAATCAACTCCTAACCACTAGGAATACCATTACACCATACAAGCCTATATATTACGGAGGTTATAATTAGTACAGAATTTATAGAAGTACTATAAAGAAAATTTAATTCAAGAAAATCGTTCATAGATAAATGAATAATTACATAATTTATAGAATCTAGACTTTTACTAAGTAATTTTAATAAAACTTAAAATAAAATTATGTTAATTATGATTCTTTTTTGTTATATATATATACATTTCAGGATACCTGGAATTAATCCAGTTGCACTTGAAATTAATCCAAGTACCTCGAATCAATGATTTTATTTATTTATTTTAATTATTGATCGAGGTCCAAACGCCTCAATTCCTTTGTTTATTATTTTTTTAAATTTAAAAAAAAAATTCTCTAAAATCTCCTTAAATACCTATATTATACTGCATAAACATATAAAATTATTTATTTTAAATAATATAACAAAAAAGAAAACATGGACCCTAAAAAAAACTTATTAGTTTAAACCAATTATAACTTAACCCCTAAATTCTAAAATCATAAATCTTAAATATATATAATGCACCCCGTGAACATCTACAATTTATTTAGAATACTATAACCTAAAAGAGAAGCCTGAATCCTATAGAAAAAATCTTATTGATTCAAATCCGTTATCTAAAACCTAAAATTTTAAATCCAAAATACATATAATATATTCTAAAAATAAAATTAAAAAAATAAAATAAAACAATATTGAAGGATTCCAAGCATCTGGATTCATTCTATACGTTTGAACTATTTTATCCATAAGCGTTTGAATTAATTCTAGACACCCTGGTCTAGTCCGGACAAATCCGTAGCCCAAGATCCACAGGATATATATATAATTGGAAATAACTATATCCATCTTTCTAACCAAACAGCACAAGCAAAAGGATAATTGTGTTTCAAAAAAAAAGGTAAAGTTGAAGGTTTGGTGAACCTGATTAACATATAGTGGCTCACATTATTTCCTTCACTGATCAGCATTACCACAAAACCATTGACATTATTCTCTATCAAACTCTGGAGAGAAAAAAAATTGTGAACGAGTGTACAGTGTCTATAGAAATACAATCTATAATCCACGAAGAGATAGAACTGAATCTTTTTTGGATTCTCCTAGGGTCCAGCTGCACTGTATAAAGGCTGTGTAAATCTAAAAAATACTCCAATCCTTTTTGTAATTCTATACCAAGACTAATCTTTCTAATCATCAATCTGAACGAGAAGGATAGATTTTACATGCGGCAAAAATCTCATTAAGTTATTGAGTGTTCAAACAGAATCATCTCCATGTTGTCTCATTTGCATCTGTGAATATAGCATTGTGATGTTCAATGAGGCACTGAATCACTTCAATAGCACCATAATCAGGTGGCAAAACATCATCCAACGGGATTTGTGAAGACACATCATCATTGTCATCCTCATCTGTTACAAAGGGAAAAGACAACAGAGCATGAATATAAGAGAAAAATACAAACAATAATGCTACAGATAAAGTAAGGGATGAAATAGGCATGTATGCGCTTTTCCCCCATGAAAGAATCAATTAGAAACGTTGATCTTGGAACATCCAAAAGGACGCTTAAATTGATAACATTTACCTCTTTCCTTCCAAATTTTTAGATAAATAAAGCTAAATGCCTATTCTTCTTTGTCTCGGCATGCCGTGTATATACACAGTGTAGGCTAATTGCAGCATTCCCTCTCTACCCAAACAAAAAACATAATACCTGATTTCTAAATTTGGAAACACAATCCGAATATTCTTGTCCGAGAATAAATTTATTTTGTTGTTTGGAAGGCATGAAATAACTTTATCAAAGTATAAGTGATGGAAGCATGAAGAAATATAATTCTACGATGGGTTATTAAATGCATATGCTGCTGAATTGATTAACGGCAGTGTGATGTAAGCAGTTATTTTGGATTTGCTGTGACAAGTTCAAAATATTAGACGTCCAGGATCTTCTGGCAAGGTTAATAAGACAGTTATTTTCAAGTTGAAGGTAAATGGATGTGGCTAACCCTTTGTAGAGGGTATGGTGGTGCAAGTACATTTAGCTCTGTAAAGTTAAGAGACCATTCTAAAAAGGAAAAAAAAAACAGGCGGACGAAGCTCCCACCAATGTAGGTCCCGGGGAAGGATCTTTTGTATCTTACCCTACTTTGCAAGAAGTTGCTTTTAAGACTCAAACCCATGACCTCTAGGTCACATGGCAACAACTTTACCGTTATAAGGCTCCCATTCTAAATAAATAAATAAAGTATGTGGATAAAACTTTCATTGAGAAATCGTTATCAAAGCATGTCAAACCACAGTTTTAGGAAATCCAGTCAGTCTACAAGAAAATGATTAGCAACATGCATTTTGATCGAGAAGCAATGCCAAAGGCATTTTGCCCCAATTGCCAAAGCTTAAAGTTAAAGGTTCATCTTGACAAATAGTTCCTAGAGTTGCAGGTGATTGATTTCATACATATGATATATTGTTGGAATAAAACACAGGTAATCTCCTACACCCCAGAGTTTGCCCATGCAAGTAGAGTTCCAAAACTTACCCAAATAGTCAACCAAAGTGTTCTGGTTCGAAGCCTGCTCCATGGTTGCCGAAGGATCTTTAGATGTATAGAAGAAATGATTGTAGATATCTGCTCTTGTATCACCTTTTAGATGCAAAATCACAGGTGCGATCTCCACTGACAGACTATGAGCATCCATCTGCATTAAGTAGTTTGGTTAATGATTAAAACCTCTAAAAGGATATGTACAAGAAAATTTCTCTACCTATGATCACCATCTAGGATGTTGAACAAGATAGAAGTTGCAAAAACAAAAGTGCATCTTTGTTTACTAGGGTTTGGTTTTTCTCTTGTCTCTTTGATGACCTTCTATGGTTGAGCGCACAACATATAAGGGAAGAAGAGACCTAGCTGCTATACATGTGAAATCCTAAAGAACCACTTAAAAGAAGTTGTTAAAGTTTTAGATCTACATAGTCATCCATCACTTCCCAATGAGAGATACCTTGGTCTATGATTTCATAACACTTTACGGGTCGATACTATGGGCTCAACTTATCTAGCCCAATGTTAATTAAAATCAAAATCAATTATTAGTTACATCAGGATAACTTCCATCCTAGAGCTTTAAAGATAATTTTGAAATGATAATAAAAAATAAAAATGAAAGCAGGCATACCATAGACACCAAACATGACTTAATGGAGAAAAAGATGCATAATAAAGGACAAAGAAACAAGATAACATGAGAGAATAGTTTCTTGTTGCCACATTGGAACCAGCAAATACTGTGACCAATTAATTCAACAATACATCGCAACTAGCTTCCGTGAGGAAGCCATGATTTTCTAAGAGTGAAAAGACAGTTATTAAGGCTAAAATCAATAAAAGTTGACAGAAATTAGTTCAACTAATAATTGATAATATTAGTTGAACTAATATTATCAATTATTACCTATAAAACATAAATCATTTTTATAATATTACTTTAAGGTTCAACAAGTTCAAACAATTGAACCATCAAACTAGAAGCCTCACCAGATGGATCTTCTGTCAAGTTCTTGTAACATTGCCCCAAGGTGCCTGTACAATGGATGTTTGTAGTAGTTTTTGTGAGAATTTAGGGCACCCCTTTAGTCAAGGCTTTCATGATCCTACATTTTGAATCTCGGCATTTGGACCTCCTTGAGAAGAAATGCCCAACATTTGAATTCACCTCCTATGTTAAATTGAGTATTAGTGTCGTGCTTATTTATATTTTATTTCCTTTGTGATTATACCCGACACAAATTAAATATACACACAAGCACTCGCACTCCTAGCACTATTAATATATATTTGTGTGAGATACGAATTGATTTGGGTGCACCGTCTTATTTACCCCTCCTCTAGGAGGGTCATCTTCAAAACCCTATCAATGTCTCGTAGTTAGATAGGTTAAGATATTTTAACTATGTGGCAAATAAACGTCTTTTATCATAACCATATTTGTATTACAAAGACATAACATATTAACCTCAATGGATAATCCACTAACAACAACAGATGCAATGCATTTTTGCATCAAGTAGAAACACCTACTAATAAGATACATTTCATTTCTGTCACTAAATTTATTAAGATTTTTTAAAAGAAGGAAATATCAATTAACACTTTAAGTTAACTCAACTAATGTCAGTAAAATAACTTGTGGATAACTAAGAGGTTTAGGATGGTTCACATCACATTATCAGATACAAAACAAATGAAAATTAGCTAATGAATCAAGAAAGCAAGTAACAACTCAAACAAGAGTAGTAACTACGTTCATTTCTTTTGCAAACTTTCATGATAAAGTACAGTTAAAATACCATCCAATGCCAAACAGGAAAACTTCACAGTATATTGGGCTGTATCATGTGCTTCAACTAAGGTCACTAGTGTCAGCTAAATAATTTTGAGAGGGTACTGTAATAGCATGTAACTTACTTGACTAAGCTAAGATTTGTTTCAAAAATCAAAATAGTAAACAATGAAATAACTTCAAAAACAATATGGATTAACTCATAGCATGTTAGCTTCTTATATATAAATTTATCTCCAAAGCTTATTAATTTTAGCTTGTTCACAACTAAATTTTGAATCTTATACAAAGTTTTTGCGAAAAAAATTATACTTCTTAAATCTTAGATTACCACCAATGTTAACACCGTATACAATTTTTCTCTTCTAAAACTATCAATGTTAGGTTGTCTGCAACTAAAGTCATGATTCTCATACAAACTTTTTGAAACAAAATAAACTTCTCAAATCTTAGATTACCACCAACATCAACACCCTAGAATCAGTGCAACGCACTTATTTGTAGAAAACATAGCAATATGTGACTTTTATTAAGCAGTTTTCATAACAAAAAGGTATCTTACAAAAACCATCCAACATGAAACCAAGATGTCAAGGGAACACTACCTTGTTAACCAATGACTTCTGGCTAACTTGGAGCAGCAAAGAAGTTGTAAATTCTAGTGTCATGTAATTTGCATTTGGAAGCTTCTTCAAAACATCTCTGAGCTCACGGATGCCATTCCTTGCATCTCTAATTTCCTGATATAAAGCAAATGTAGCAAGTGGCTCCGGGAGGCTGGCAAGATAGCACTTGATTAAAGCAGCCACATCAACTGGCTTTGTAGCCTCTGGTAAAGATGCATTCCAGTCTGCAACATTCAATCCCAACATGAAATCAAGAATCACTTTTTCAACTGATAAACATCAAAGAGAAGTTTCAAGGGGTGCACCTTGGTTGTAAAGTGTAATTAATTGGCGGACAACTTTCCTATCTCCTTCAGTTTTAAACAAGTACTCTGAGTTTAATCCTAGTGAAATAGATGGAAATATAAGTTCATCGATATCTGGGAAAATAGAAAACTTTCAAGGATAGACATCTGAATCCACCTGATGTAATGAGAGATTCTGCACATCTAACTAATATATAAGGAACTGGCTTTGATGACTGCTGTCTTTGCACAGTTACTTCAAGTGGAACCCCAAACACTGAAAGTTCATTAATGCCATAAATTAAAACCTGGGCTAGACCATAGAAAGATATAGCATAAACAAACATACAACCTAAATAAAGGAAGATTCACTATGAAGTACAATCCTGATAGAGAGCTTGCATGTCCTGATAATTAATAAAGCCATAGATCCATTCATAACTACTCTATCAAGTTATCTCGAGCATGGAATTCATTGTTTTTTAACTTCTAGATTTGAAACTGTAGAGGACAAAAAAGAAGATCCAGAAAATGTTCTTGATTACGTGACCTTTGTTCATAAATAGTATAACAACTAAAACCATATAAAACAGAGAAACATAGATTATCATAGTTACCATCTAGGGTGATTTGAATAGTGTGTTGATTTGGACTCTCATTTCAAAAACAATATTTATTCATTTTAAATGTGAGGCAACATCTAAAATGGACAAATTAATTAACATATGCAAAAACAAATTAAAAATTGATTGAATGTTTCACGGAAATAAGAATGAGACATTAAACATAAGATTGATATCATCATCATCATTCATCTTTGTCCCAACTCACAACTATTTGAGGTCGGATGGATGAATCTTATCCCTCCATTAAACTCTATGCAAGGCAATATCATTAGTATATTCAAATGAATAAAATCATACGTTTCTAACTATAGTCTATAGATTCTATTACATATGATCAAAATCTATGCTGTGATGCACTACCATAAGATGTAGCTGGTAATGTAAAGAGTGTTATAAACAAACATTTAATCCACAAGACTGCAAAACTCACCATCAGTACTTGCAACTCCCTGCAAATGAAATAGGAGCATTAAGAATGCAGTCAAATGCAAGAAGCTCTCTCATATTGCCAATATGACATACCTTTTGCCAGCGTTCAATGTTGTTTAAAATGTTCTTACTATGGCCTGTAGTCTTCTTAGCTGCCTGAAAATATGGCAAATGCAAAATTATGAACTCAGACTAGGTTCAGAGTCTAATTGAGCTAATAAATTGGAGAAGAGCTAATAAATTGGTGGAGGGAAGATAAGGACAGTTAAACTGAAAAAAAAAATTCCAACTAACTGTATGTCTCACTGTGGAAAGAAACAAATGTCAAAGTTCACACTCCTTGGTAGGACCTAGTATAGCTTTGCTTAGCAATCATTAGGAATAATATACTTCTCTAACAGCAATTGTCAAAAATAAAACCACTTTAAAATACATGGAAGCAAGAAATACAAATAACATGAAAAACAAAAATTAAAAAAAAACATAAAAATAAGAGGAAAACTTATCAAACATGAAACATAGATTTATGTGGTTTTGGCAAACTTGCTTAGGTCCCCAACCACTCAAAGATATTTCTATTATCTTGCTATCAAACATACATCATATCCAGCATTTGGTATGCCACCAGTATGCTTTTGTCACATATTCACAACCTATGCACGAGATGGGTTACTCCTTTTAGAGACCAAGGAATAAAAATCATGCATACCTTTTATGTTGACCAGATCACTATGAGACTGGTTCAGGGAAATTGCAAGTCCAGGGACAAAAAGGATAAAGCCAGAAACATCTATCACAGAATCACTAGGGTGAGTCAATTTGGTCGACAGAACACCAAGTCATTAAAAAATTCAGTGAAACACCAAGTTGGTGAAACACATGGTTGGATCAATGAATCAAGTAGGCCATCTTCCATCTCCATAACTGCAGAAATCACTTCCAGTTGGGGATTTGGACCCTCAATTGTATGAAGACATTGCAACCCAGCGAGCTCACCTCCAAGCATGGCCTCCTCAACCATAGTAGCCATCATGTTACATAGCACATCAATTAAGCTTATTAATACCTACAATAATTCTGCACTCAGACCCTTAGCAAAGTCATCTGGCTCTCAAATTTGCTCATGTAGCATCAGTTTTTTAGTGGTGCCTCAATACTAACCATGGAAACAAACTTAGGCTCTATAGATCCCTCAGTTCTACAGCTATCTTATAAAATTGACAACCAGCTGGCAGTCATACCTAAAGTGTAAATGCAATGTGTGATACTCTCAGTGCCTGTGACCACCCACATTTGCATCAATAAAGTCATGCCATCTTATATTGCTCAATGGGCAATGTGGCACCTCTCAAATAGCAAAAAAAATCACTTCAACACCTTCTGATATTGCTTTACTAAATTGTTGTGTACCTATATACAACTCACAGAAGTTGTTATGACTAGTATGGTACATATCATGGAGCACATTAGATTACCAAACTCTTGAAGCAGAAGGTGCTCACACCATGGGGTCACCTACTTCATCTATCCTAGACGGTTCACCCTTTCACAATCTAAGTGACCAGCTACAGGTGTTGTAACTGACCTTCAAACATGATTTCCCACACTTTTAACACCTTTCTATATATATTAGTATTTAGGATACTACCTATGATAATTTTAAATTTCTTACAACCCAGTCAAAAACAATTCTTTGCATGACGATCTGCATTGTTGCCTCTCAAATCCATTACAAACTCATTTGACAATCGCTCAACATGTTACACATATAGAAGAGGAGTATAATACAACAATTATCAAAATATTAACATGATATTTTGGTCCACTTGGAATCTCATAACCTTGTTGTATTTAAGAATTCATCAAACTTCATATACCAATATCTTAAGATTTGTTTCAGATTATGCAAGCCTTTGTTCAACTAGGTTTTCTTTGTCATGACCTTAGTAGATTGAATTGCATCATATAAATGTTCTCTTCAAATTATTATTAAGAAGTGCAATTTTGACAACCCACTGCTCTATATGCAAGTTCCCAATAGCCATATTACTCAGTATCAACCAATAGTAACTAGCTTAACAAACAAGCCTTTCTGTGAAGTAGCTATCTTCATTTTTTATTGAAAGTGTATAACAACCAAGCTCACCTTGTGTCTGTTCCTACTGTCATGGTCCTCCTTAACTATGTAAAATCACTTGGCATGCCACTGTCCTTTTGCCTCTCGAAAATTATGTCAGATCTCATGTTGTTTCCCATTTTTCAGAGATTTCATTCTTCCTTCATGGTCAACTTTGACTTCGTCAAATATTAAGTATACAACACTCAAATATAATTCTCGAGTTCACCGCCATTAGTCAACAAGTAATTTAGCAGACATAATATGTTTAGTGGCCCTAGATAATGTTCCTTCATGGACTTCTCCATTATGTTAAAGATAATCTTACGATCCACCACAGACAACTGCTAGCGGTTGCCAATCCATCGGACACCAATCTACCATTGACTTCGAACTTGAATTACAATACAAAAAAGGTTGTTGCAACTTCTGATGTAAATAATCCTCAATTCAACTTTGAAAAAGAGAAATTGTTACCCCTTCAATCTCAAATTTCACCTTTATTTCTGCCACTACATTTTTCTCATTCTTTCCTTGATGAAGCTAGTTTTGGTACTGAGAACAAGCATAGATGTGTTGCCAGTTGACAAGATGCAATATTTCTGTCAGTATTAGAAACAAAACCACTAACAAATTGTCATAGAAGCAAGAAGTACAAAGAATCACAAAAAAATAATAATGAAATAAAAACAATCGAACAAGAGCACAAAATTTGCATAGATTAGCAAGCATGCACACAAAGAAATGTGTACAAAGCAACACATAGCCGGTGTGGACAGAGAATGATCCAGGAAGTAGAATCAAGTCAATCTGGCATCAATATGTGTCCAGGAAAGTAGGAGCTAGTTCAACAAAGAACAATTGGATTCTTTGAAGATTACACCATAGCAGCAGCATATGAGAATATTGAGTTGGTGTTCACTTGGTTGAGAACTCGTAGTTAGGAATCGTCAGGTGGGTACATCTAACCAAGAATAACTAGATCGAGTTGCTAAAACACATGGTCAATAGATCAGGAATCTCACTGCATTGCTCCAAGAATACAAGAGTCGCATTGGGTTGAGGAAGTTGCCTTGCTAACATTGATGTGCGACCCTTGTGTCCTAGACCAGCTACTATGGAACTCAACTCTCAAAATGTTCAGTAGACCATCCAATTGGATTGTGTTTCAGTAAGTTTTCAATTCATCCAACATCATAATCAAGCCCTGTATCTCAACTATTTGGAAACAGGTATATTAATAATTTGTCACCATTGAGCTTTATACAAAACTATATTAGCAGTAATATTCAAATCATTAAAAATTTATGCTTTATTACATTGACTAAAGTTTTTCTTTGGCCTCTACTTGTTACACATATTAAAGTTCTAACAAAAGAAATTATTATTGCGTCACTACGTCTGGTACCAATGACAATCAAAAGGTTAACCAAGCATAATCAAAGATGCGGGTTGTAAGTCTTTATGATAAGTGTTGATGCATACACAAGCTTACAGGAACCTAGAGCTTTCTTTACCTCTTCAACCTTCAACTTCCCAATTACAGCCTTCTCTTTAGTCTCTGCTATACCCTTTCTCAGAAGTTCTCCCGTGGAAGTAGCAGCAGAGCGGAAGCGCTGCTGAATGCTCTCTCCAGACGCAGTTGGATTCTGCTGCTCGCTTGATTGTTGTATGAGAGTCCACCTATTCTTCAACAACGACCCAACTTTCCCCGCCACATCTGCAACGTTCACCCCTGCGTTTTTGGCCAAACTCCCAGCTGATTGCCCAGCTTGCTTAAGCCTCACTCCTGCAAGAAGGGAATATCCAAAATCTGGCATCAGACGAACGATCACGCTGCTACACCTGATTTTAGAATGTGAAGCTATGGGAAACAAAAGACAAAACAAATGAAAAAAAAAAATTACCTGAGGAAGAGAAAAAGTCGGACGCTTTCTCACGCCACTGCGATGAAACTTCAGGTTGCATAGTGATCGGAGACGAGAACAACCTTCAAATAAAACGATCAAGAAGAAGTCGACTACATAACGCTACAGTATGGATGAAGCATAGACGAGAACAACCTCCAAGTCCAGTTTTTTGTTTTCTAGTCAGAACAAACGATTAATCTGTGCGATAAACGAGATTTAAAAAAGAAAATCGAATAATAAAACTCTTGATTATGGAGACGCAACAATCTGATGGGATGAAGAGAAAACGGAAACTCTGCTCTTACCTTCTCTCGCTTCGATTTCACTGGCGACGGGAAAGGGGAATCAGTGGAGGCGTAAGGCCGCCGAATTGATAGAGGAAACGTTAGTGGATCAAGATGAAGGGGGTAGAGAGCTGTCAGTCTCCTCTTTAATAAACTCGTAATTACGCCAATTAAAGAGCGAGATTCCTTATCTTTCTTTTCTTTTGATTTAAAAATAAGGAAAAAAATAAAAGAGATCATGTTTATTTATTTGACTGAAAATTTATAATATTTCTGGTCATATTCAAAATTTGACTTAATTATTTTACTTACGTGAAATTTTTTTATCATAATTTTTTTCCCAGTCAAAATGAACATAGATTTTTTTATTCTAGTTCCAATTTTTTTATTATAATTGATTTTTAAATTTATTTAATTACAAAATACGATGTCATTAATAAATGCTCGCGATGGATGATAAACTATTTTCATCACTTAGTAGTTGTTATAAAAAATAAATTAAACAAATAAAGTATATTTTATTCAATTTACTGAAGAATTCTTTCATCAACAAAAATCTTACTATTTGTGACATATTTTGTTATCACGGATATTATTTACGGATAGTATTTTTTGAATAAAAAATATTGAGAAAATATGTTATAAAATTATATATTTCCATTTTTTAAAATTTATTAGTTAATTATATTAATTTCAAGTTTTTGTATTTTCATAAAAATATGTTAAAAATGCTATAAATAAAGAGTGAAAAAGATGAATGGTCTTAATGAGATAAATATTTTGTGATAAAATTGACCAAGCATAGCAAATGGTATGCCTTATATCAAAGTTATTATTTGAGAAAATAATAGAAAATTTTAATTAGCTTGGACAAAATAATGCTAACACTCTTAGGGTCTGTTTAGTTCAGAATGATCGTTGATAACTTTGATTATCTACTAACGCTATTTGGTTTATGTTATGATCAATTTTTGAATACTGTAGCTTTACCATCACATCAACAAAACGTCGTCAAAAGAGTTATAACCATGAAATTTGATTATCTCGGTGACCTAGTCTTTGTTTGGATGGGATGAGGAAATATTCATTAATAGAAAGGGAAGGGAAAAGGAGGGAAAGTAAAATATCTATCTACCTCTTGTTTGAGAGGAAGAGAAAGTTTATTAATATAACCTGTGTTATCTTATTTGGGAGGAAAAGGAAGATAATGAATATTAAATATATAAAATTATAAAATTATCCTCACTACTCCAAATTATTTATTTACTTGAAGATTAGAAAAACAAATCTCAATTGACATTTAACCAACTCAATAATGACAATAATAGAAAATAATTTTTTAATTGATTTCAATCAATTAAGATTTGTTATATTTGACATCACAATCAGGATCGACATAAATTAGATAGTAAAAATAATATTTCCAAGTTTATTATATTACTATGTTTATAATTATTATGATTGTATACCATATTTAATCTTTTTATTATTTTTTAGATAACTTATATAAATAGGCTTATTGGCTTTAGTAATAAGATCATCAACAAGCCTTATATTATTTTTCTCCTCTACCTCTTAATTTTCACTTGGTATTTTCTCAATTTTCTTCTTCTGAATTTTTATTATAGTGGCGAAAGGAATTTTTACATATTGATTTGATATCATCGGCTATAGTGTAGTAACCTCGAGAATTTTAATAACTATAGTAACAATCTTTTATTTTTTCTTCTGTGTTTTTTTCCTCCGTTTGGCCTTTCCTTGAAAAAAAAAAAGAAAAGAAAAACACAGGAGAAGAAAAAAAAAGCAAAAAAAAGTGAGAAGAAAAAAAAACAGAGAGAAAAAGCAGAGAGAGAAAAGAAAATAGTGAAAAAAAAATATGTCTTCTTTTGAGTCTATTGAAATCTCTTCACCATCACAAAATATCTCTTTTTTAATTCCTATAGTTCTTTCTTTCTCCGTTAAACTTGACCACGATAATTATTTACTATGGAAATTGCAATTATAGTCTGTACAAAAAGGAGATGCCTCCATCAATGACTATATGCAATCAGTCAAGACCATTGCCAATAACCTAGCTACAATTGGACATCCAGTTTCTGATCCAGAACTATTAATGCATGTTCTTGCAGGTTTAGGTCCTCAATATGATAGTTTTGTTCCCAGTGTAACGACTCACATGGATCAAGTGTCACTTGAAACGCTTCATGGTATGTTATCCTCTCATGAAAGACTTCTACAAATATAATCTCAAAGGATGACATATTCTCTATCTTTATCGGCACACTTGATTAGCAAGGCTCCACAACCTGATTAAAATTTAATTTTAATTTAATTTTATTTAATTTTATTTTATTTTAATTTAAATTTAATTTAAGTTTAGTCCTTAGTCATCTCACCCGATCTAAATTTTTAATCAGGAAATCCTATAATTTTGTGAGATGAATTATGTTCAATTATAGGGTTTGGTTTAACTTTGTGTTAGATTCAGGTTTAGCGTTGAGCTCAATAAATAGACATTCTTTGGATAAACTTCTGGGCTATAGTGAGTCACCTGAACATCATTAGAGTAATCATGCCTTTGAGGTTTTCCAAATAGTCCTATCCACTGAACTTAATACAAAACCTTGGTCTAACTAGTTAGGATCCGTAAAGGGTAAATTCGGTTAGTTCCACTTAGCTAAATGCACCAGGTCGAAGTCATATTTTCCTAGATATGCATAAATAAGCTAGTCCTAATTACCCTGCCGTGTGGATTTGTTTTGATTACCCTGTCGGGTAGGTTAGTTTCGGAGGTGCCGGTTATTCTGGAGCCTCCCCCTGAATTATTGGCGTTTATTTTAATTTTTAGTTCTAGGTTTATGTCTATTTCTTTTATAGTTATATTCAACTTGATGATATTCTAAGTTTCGGTGGGTTTTAAAATATTTAGATTTTGAATTTGTTGGTATGCTTTTTGGTTTTTGATTTGATTTATTCGATTTTACATAATATATTTTTTCTTTGGGTATATAGTATTGGTTAAGTCCTACTTGCGTGGTTAAGCACGCTTTCGGAACCCAAGCTTTATTTGATAGTTTATGTTGGTTATTAACGATTTAAATGTTTTATTTGAACTTGACTTATAGCCAAGTCTGGTTTTGTTGTAAATTATTTTTTGATTATTTAAAATTAGATCTAAATTCTTAGATCTTGTTGTAAATTTTTCTAACATTTCTTTTTAATTTGTTAATTTCTATTTTTAAAGCTAAATTTTCGTTCTTAAATGTTAGGTCTTGAGCTGGTTTTAAGTTTGTGATTTGTTCCTTGAGGTTTTGATTTTCTTCAAGGAGCAATTTGTTTTCATTTTCTCTTGTATCTAATTTCATATTTAAACAAGCAATAATTTTAAAGAATTTGTTATTCAAATTAAAATATACCTCTTCGGGACATTCGGAAACAAGTATGGACTCGTGGCTTGACTCGGGTTCGGACCCGTCTTCCGATTCATTCTCCGACTCTGCTTCGTGGGCCATTAGCGCGAGGTGACTTTGGTGCTTCTGGTCCTCGACCTCCGATTCATCTGAGGAAGAGTCGTCCCAAGTCGCTTTGAGGGTCTTCTTCTTCGTTGTCTTTGTCTTGTTGCTCTTCAGTTTCAAACACTCGTTCTTGTAGTGTCCCTTCTTGTTGCACCCGAAGCACGTCACGTTCCTTGGTTCGCTTGGGGAGTTGATCTTCTGCAGGTCCTTCTTGCTGAAGCTCTTCTTCCTCCTGGTGAACATTTTCCTTACCAGGTTCACCAGGTGCTCTTCATCT
This sequence comes from Zingiber zerumbet, assembly GCA_037833815.1. Lineage (NCBI taxonomy): Eukaryota > Viridiplantae > Streptophyta > Magnoliopsida > Zingiberales > Zingiberaceae > Zingiber > Zingiber zerumbet. The sequence continues at coordinate 1,244 of JBBMJZ010166004.1, read as the reverse complement.
TCAGAGTCCTGGTCAGAATCTTCTTCGGGTTCAGGCATGTTCTTCTTTTCCTTGGAGGAACCTACAAATAGAGCAATACCTTTCTCGGATCCAGCGTTTGCTCGTGTAGTTCTAATTCACAAAATAGTTCATCTAATTTTAACTTAGATAAATTCTTAGAAATTTTGTAGGCATCCACGATAGATGCCCACAAAGTATTGCGTGGAAAAGCGTTTAACGCGTACCTTATCAGATCTCGGTTTTCCATCTGGTGGCCTATCGCGTGGAGTCCGTTGAGGATATCCTTGATCCTCGTGTGAAGCTGACTCGCCGTTTCTCCTTCTTGCATTTTTATGTTCAATATTCTATTTAATAATAAATCCCGTTTCGTTACCTTAACGTCAGTAGTTCCTTCGTGCAGTTCGATCAATTTGTCCCATAGTTCTTTCGCGTTCTGGTGCGGTCCTACCCGGTTCAGTTCTTCCCTTGTCAGTCCGCATTGTAGCGTGTTGATTGCCTTGAACTCCATCGATGCTTTCTTCTTCATGTCTGGAGTCCACTATTCTGGGTCTAGTGGATTTCCGGAGTTGTCAACTGGTGCTCTGTAGGCTTTTGTGACGCTGAACCATTGGTCGAAGTCTGTCTTCAGGTAGACTTCTATCATTTTCTTCCAGTACGGAAAATCGTTCCCGTTGAATAGGGGAGGGCGTACCGTGCTGAAGCCTTCGATCTGAGACATGATGACCTTGCACACAATAAAGCAACTAGACAAGCAGAGTCCCAAGACTTGGTCTTGGATTAGTAGTGTGGGAAGAATTAAGGATAATAGAAAGAACTAAATTGGTGTTGCACCAATTTAGATTTAATTGTAACGGAAAAAGTTTCCAAAAAGGTAATAGTACCAGTTTGGAATTATGCGAAAAACTGAAATCTAAAAAAAACTTAAAAAAATTTCACCCCCTGTTTGACTGGTGGTTGCACCAAATTAGAGTGATAATTTGCTCTGATACCACTTCTTGGATCGTAGCATTTGCTAAAGGGGGGGGGCGTGAATAGAGATTAAAAAATTTTCAAAAAGAGTTAAGCAGCGGAAAACGAATAAGCAAAAGGAGAGTAATGCTAACACAAGAACCTTTTACTTGGTTCGGAGCCTTTGGGGACTCCTACTCCAAGGCCCGCACACAAGGGTGCTTTCGATGGGCAATTCACTAGCAATTTAAAGAATGTTACAAAAGGATTACAGGAGACCCAACTTTTCCAACAGC
>JBBMJZ010165904.1:0-20673 GCA_037833815.1 Zingiber zerumbet | reverse complement strand
GTTAAGTATGGCTTAAAAGGTTAGATGGTACTATCCATATCACCAAGGTGCACCTTCCTTTTCGGAAGCTCAAACTTAAAAACTCCAAAGTTAAGCGTGCTTGGCTTGGAGAAATCTTAGGATGGGTGACCTCCTGGGAAGTTTCACAGGGTGTGTGCGAGTGAGGACAAAGCACGCTAAAAGGACCTTCGGTGGTCTGTGGAGCTAGTCGTCAACCCGATGGGCAATTCTGGTGGCGTTCCCGGTTCGGTTCAGGTGGGGCCCGCCCGGGCCGAGGCGTTACAGATCCCTATAACCTTGGTTATGTGATTACCAACCAAGGTTATGCATGATACCTAAAGGTAAGAAGCATATAAGAAGCAACTCTCATCATATCTTATAATTGCTGTGACAATTGAATTAACATGTAATGGTCAATTAGCATGATATATATATATATATATGATAATCAAAGAAATAAAAACAAAATAAATAATATTCCGCTCAAAGATTATTTAATAGATATGAATTTCCACATAAATAAGCACACCTGCAGATAAAATCTCTTTAGTTCTTCTGTATCTACCAGATTATCTATTCTTTGTGCCATTTGCTTGTCTCCAAGAGTGACCACTGCAAGTGACTGAAAAACCATAACGTCAAAGACAGATTTCATGAATCTCAAGAACATCTTTCTATCTGAAAAACATGGAGAATTGCCCCAAGATTAGGGCTCATAAAGTTGAAAACCCAACCAGAGCCATTTGGTTGAAAATGACCAGCAAGTAACTTTGTCTAAAAAAAATACCACTTTTTTGTTTTTGTTTTTAACAAAAATATCTAGATGGAACAACAGCACAAACAAAAAATCCTTTGCAAAACATATTCATGGACAAAATTTGGGATATCATTGTGTATTTATTGTTTTTGCAATCATTTTTTAACTCAAATTTTTTAACAATATTTTTGAACTTTTTACAGTTTCACAGTATGTTTAAAACTTCATAAGTATTTTGAACCATGATTTGAATGGTATACCAAGCCGAGTAAAACAGTCAAATATCTAATAAATTACAAGAACTCAAATAATAGTTAGCACAGACAATGTCTCCCATGTCATTGTGCCAATAACATTTCATGTTGATGAATGCCATTTCACCTCTTAGCAAACTAATCAATATAAATTGAGATAATATTTTTTTAAGCTTTTGGCAATACAAAAATAATATCAAAATCAGACAATGCCAGATGGAAAATAAAATTTAAATTAAGTATATAATTATCTTATCTTCTTTTTCTTCTTCATCCTTCCAAGTCTAATTTTTCATTGACACTATACATCAAAATATCTGCATGATACTAAAATAGTATCATTCCACTCAAAAACCAAAATATTCGCACCAATCAAGATTTTGAACCTCGGAAATTACTATTGTTCAATTAACAAAAGAAAAACTACTCACCACTATGTGATCACACGGTAACAACTAAGCTATACATTAATTCCCAGCTGCCAGTTAAAGCTTACTTTAACATGACTCAGCTAAACAGTAACAAAAAGAAAAGACATATGAAGAGAATATTAATGCTGAAAACTGCAAAGTAGAGCTTTAGTTCACTTTACCTGTGTTTCTCCACGAGTGAACAATGCACTTCCATGTGCCCTAGGAAGTAATCCACATTGTGAGTTTATTGGGCGGATTTCTGTTGGTGTTCGACCATCACTACGTCTTCCGTCCTGTGCTTGGAAGTGTATAAAAACTTTAACAAAGCTAAAAAAAATGAGTTAAGAATGTGATAGTAGATGTTCGCCATTCTTGAGTTCTCGAATTTAAGGAATAGATGAATTGATTAATTAACAGAGTAACGTTGAGGCAGATAATTTAAAGGACATAACGTAAAAAGACTACTGATGTTGAGTAGACAAATTGTACGCTGAGATTGATCCAGTATTATAAAATATTACTTTAGAAGTAGTAACTGTCATGTACATTTAAAGTATGAAGTACGCCAGGAAAAAGGTGATAGGAAACAAAAACATAATCTTAATTAAAAAATATCTTCAAAACAATTTATACGAGCACAATCAATACAAGGACCATGAAGTGATTTTCTTGAGAATAATGCAACCAAAAGATGTTTCCCATTATCTGATTAACCAAAAAAAGCCTGCAGCAAAGACTCAATTGTCCAAGTTTGAGTTATTTTTTAACACTATTGATTTTGTATTTTGCATTTAGGTTTTCATAGAAAGAAATGTTATCCAATGCAATTTGTACTTATACTTTAATATTTGGTTGGTTACTTGTGTGTTGAAATCGAAATGAATCAGGATCAAATTGATTTGGATAGAGATTAAATTACAACTCAAATTTGGTTTATAGTTGGATTTGATTATTTAGGATCAGACCAAGTGATGGCACTATTGCAATTAATTATATCTAAGATGATATCCTTTCTTTTCCATGTGATTGATTATGATTCAACTATATGTTTGATTGATTGGAATTTGCTGAAGTGTGTAATTGAGGGGTGGGGAGTGGCTCCTTATGCTCACTGTGATCAAATTAAGCTTTAGTACTTCTATTATCACACATAATAATATATGATAGTACTTTATATCAATAAAGAGTATTAGCTAAACTCCCAAAAATCACATTGATGATCAATGTTCTCAAACTTAGCAGTAAGATTGTTATTATCACACAATAATAATTTTCCAACAGATCTTTCTGAGCCAACCAACGATTCAACTCCAAAATAAAAATATCATGTCAAGGCACAATCTACAACCCCTCTTTCTATCTCAAGGTTATATCAGCGATTAGGTTTGGTGGCCCATCGTGTGCTGCAAAAGTTTCTAACAGTTGTGTGTGTGTGCATGCTTAAGATATTGTGTATGTAGTGGAAAAGACTTACGGCATATTATATGTCAAGGGACAGATCAATCGATGTCAGAAAGAAAATGTGAGGGAGTTGGTTTATTGTGATTTTGACCCAAGAGAAATGTAATGTATTTGATGTGGGTAGTTGATTGAGCTACAAAGTATGCCGATTAGGTCGCATTTTATGTTGGGGTTAAGATTTTGCAATTGTTGGTATTCCATCTTGTGGAATTGTGTCTGGATCTGTAGGACCTATTTGCCTTCTACAAATGTGGATTTTTGTTCTTATTGGAATTCACATTTTTGGATCTTGTACTTCGTCATGTGAAAGCATAAACAGATTCAACATGTATGTAAACTGCATCAGTATAATGAAAACAATACCTCCACAATCCGCTTCCTGAGAAAATTGGATGAAACTTCTTTAAAGACCAGCTTCACATCAACTTCAGAGAATAACTAAATTATGACAAGATAGACTATGTTAAAGACGTAGAAGTATAAGAAAGGGGCATATAGAACAAAATTATTTACATATAAGCAATGCAAGGATGTGTAGATCAATAGAAGCTAAATGCACATTCTTGCAAAGCAATGTTGACAGTGTTGGCACACTGTCAATTCTTTTCTCAGTTAAAATTGGACATAAAGGTGAGGCAAAATACAAGAGAAAATGGCTTCTGAAATAGAAGGATATCAGCCTAATCCATGACTACATTGCTTTGACAAAACAGTTTCTTTCACCATGTCTACTTAAGATAATAAGAGCAAGCAAATTTCCCAATGTCAAATACAGCTAATGCATGTACTTTTTACCTGTTAGCACTTGACAAGATGTTCACCTACAAGAATTCCAATGATAAGAAAGAGGACAAAATAGGATGACTGTTGTTCTCCATTCGCACAAGAAGAAAAAAAAAGGAATAAAAAGAAGGAACCAAATGTCAGTCCATATATTAACTAAGTTAAGAAAGCAAAATTGTCATATCAAAGACAATATGTATATTCCAAATCTAATTAGACATAACTCAAACTTGATAATTAACTAAGCAATCTAATGAAGAAATAAATGCACTCAACCGACCACCAGCTAGTAGGTTACAGATCAACATACGTGCAACAAATACTTTAAAAAACAATTGCAGGTGGACTTTGTTTGGTATCTATAATATCTATTCTAAGAGTACCTAATATAGATAATACAATGTCATCTAGTATAAGGTCATTGATTAATGTGCTTGAAACAAATAAATTGAATAAAAGAAATGCAATTTCAATTAAAATAAAAAAAAAAATTGATGGAATAATTAAGAGGGGTGTTCATGAAATCCTTGTAATTAAAAGCACTAAATATCTTGCATCTTCTAGCATTCATGTGAAAGGAATAGATGATGAAAGAATAGAGGGTTGAAATGGAGAGAAGCTTCTCTTGTGTCATCGTCACATTCCCTTCAAGATAACAGAAATTTTTATAAGGTATCGTTTTGTTCTGGTTTCTAACCGAACAATACAGTTTTGGTAGCATGTCATGCCAACACTCACACGCTGCATATGCTTAGGTAAATTCAAATGAGTTTTATTTCTAAATCCTCTTACACTTGACTTATTTACCTCCAAATATACTACTATTGCAAATAAAAAATCAATTGAATTAAAATTTTTAAATAATAAATTAACAAGATAACAATTGTAGTTATAGTATGCAAGGTTCAAAATCTCAACCATGCCGAAGTTTCATTCTGAGTGGAACAATGCCGAAGTTTCAGTATGAGTGGAACAATACTGTTTCGATATCGTGTAGATGAACATGCATAATGTCAGTGATAGATTGAAAATCAAAAGAGGAGGGAAATGAAATAAAGAAAGGAGACATTATTTGTGCTAAGTGCTCGAATTTTGACAATTTACAGAAACAAGACATTTAATGGTTTGCCTGGCATAATGTGAAACAAGAAAAAATATTTAAAATGGCATCATCAATAGCCTATAGTTAAAAGTTAAATCTATTTGAGAAGAAAGTGCAAGGGTAGAGTCAATCTTATAAAAATAATAATTTTAATTAATTTAAATATTTTTTAAAAATTATAGATTTTCATTAAGCACGATTGAGGGATAAGAGTCATATGGTCATCCTCAAATAATTGGCACGGCTTAACAACTATACACATTAGTAAAAAGAGCTTGATTGGAGGATAATTTAATAGGCACATCTACCAAAGACTTCTCAGATCTCTGATGTTGATGAAGAAACCAAGGTCAAATCACAGTCCTTCAAAGAGAAGCTATACAGCAATCAATCAAAAAAGAAAAACTAGAAATAAAGCAATATGTTATACAGCTGCAAACAATTACCATTTAAAGTCAAGGGAAACTCACCAAGGGCATAGGTCTACGCAAGACAGGCTTTATATGGACATCACCTTCATCAACTTCACCATCAGCAACTATAAGATCATCTTCCTCTTCATCCACGTAAATACTATCAGAGTCTTCAGCTGCTCCTAAGGTATCCTCTTTGAAAATGTAGCCTTCTTCTGTAAGTACCCTTAATACATTTTCTTCTATAGCAGAAAGAGCCCTTCTTCTTGGTATTTTGTGTTTTATTTGCAGTGCTTTTATCAAATCATCCCCAGCAATGTCCTGAATACAAAAAATACTTATTTACAAACAAAAAGAAAGAAGGTTAGCATTGCAATGCAAATTCATCTGTGGCCTGTGGGACTAAATCATAGTTTAACCAAAAGACAAGAAAAATTTGTTAATATGCAAGTATATTTAGTCATAAATGTACAAGCACATATCTGTGTAAATATAGATAAAGAATATGCTTAATATCGCATTATTATGTTTATTCACCAACTAGTTCCACATTCATTTCCACAAGTCAATATTGAATAGTTTTCTACCCTTTGCTTTTCCAATTAACTGATAATTGATAGGTACTTAGCAAACATCATAGTCATATCTTGAGTTTAGCTGGAATGATTTAAATGGCCTCCAATCTATCATTGACACCATGCATTGGAGCATGATACTAGAATAATATCTTTCTAGTCAAAGACTGAGACTACAACGCAGCTCGAGATTTTGAACCTTTATGTCGAGTGGTATCAAGTTTTGGTGATTTACTGGAATGACATATTTTGGCAAGTACGAGATTTCAAACCATGAGTGATAGATTTGCTAACAAAGCCCCAAGAGATGCTAAGACTTAGTCTATTTTTTACAAGAAGATAGGTATTCATAATAATTTTTGCCAACTTGAGAGGGAGTGCTAGAGACCTAAAGGTAAATACCAAAGGCCGCCTAATTGTAAATATTCTCACTTAAGAGGATTAAAGCTAACATTATAGTGATGAATAATGCCTAGAGGTAGAGGGGGCTATAGAGGGGAAGATTCAATAATTTTCTCATTAATTCATGAGTTATAAGTTATATTTAATTGTTAAAAAATTTATAATTTTAACAATATAATTTACTTATAAAAAAGTGCCAATAATAACATACATATTTATGGATAACTTATAAGTAATATCAATATATATTACATTAGAAATATACTTTATAAGTTTATATATTATACTTATAAGTTAAAAATTGTATCAATTATTATAAATTAATACAAACAACAAAAGTATATGTTGAAGCTATCTTATAACAAAGCCAATCACCCACCACATGTGGCGGTACTCATCTCCCACGCATGCCCACTTACAATCTAGAAATCCTAGAATTGAAGGAAGCTTAGATCTCCATCTACCTGATCCTCATCTAATGATCTTGTCCATTCTCATTCAATGATCTTTGTCTGGAAGGTAAGAGTGACTTTTCATCTCAATTGATACAAAAATATACAAGGCCCGTACTGCATTATACTATCCTAGTTTTAGCAGACACAAGAAACACAGTAGCAAGCTACCAATGCAAGTGTAAACCTATGTTGATATTCACTCAAAAAAAAGTAAATTTCACCGCAAACTTTCAATCATGCTCTAGGAAAGTTGTCTCAATGAATCAATGGAAAGTAAGGTAGGAGAGAGTTCATACTTCAACATGCCTATAAAGATCATTTGGAGGTAACTTGATAGCTTCAATCATTTTCTGCTTTCCACACCTTTTTACCAAGGCCTCTGCTCCATGGCATATCTCTCTTATTGCAACCTAGTGTGGAAGGATCATGTTAGGAAATACTTTAATCATAAAAATTTGTAAAACATTACTAAAGAATTCTGTACAGAATTCTGGTAAAGAAAGCACTTTAATCATTTCAAAAGAAAAAAAAAATTACAATGATCAATGCATTACTTAACAATAAAATCAATAAAACGATGACAACCACAGATACAAAACTAGTCAGCGTATAAAAATGGAGATGTGAAAAAGTTTTCCTTGGAAGATATAATGAAGATGGATAATCAAGTATAACAAGTATTGCACATATCTATTTGTATAATAATTAATTAGTAGAAGAAAATTTATGAAACAAATAAGGTAGACGATAAAACTCATGTTCAAATACACATAGGAAGAGCCCCGTAGTTAACTTCACAATGTTATTGAAAATAATAGAACCTGTTCCTTCAAGCATCAATATCTAGCAATGAATTCTTAGACTACCAAAAACAAAACAAAAAAAATTATCAACCCATTTAATTCAGCAAGAATACCAATTAACTGATGTATCGTAAATCTTACCTAGTAGCTTAAGCTTTAGGTGAATGGTTACCAATCAAATCATATCATCAACCCATTTCTACCCAACAATTTGGGTTAACAACATGAATATCATTCCTCCATAAGTATATCAATAGTAATACTTGGCTCCATATGCAACAGGAGATGTCCTATTTCAAACGAGCTCTAAGAGTGTTTGGGAGATGTTACCGTAGGAATAGGGTATTAACGAAGGCAATGCAAGATCTGATCTGAGAAGGAACAACAGGAGATGTATGGAGAGCTAGAAATAAATATATCTTTGAGGGTGAGCAATTAAGTGTTGAGAGGATATTCAGGACTATGGTCATTAGGAGAGGACTATGGTCATTAGGAGTGTACTCTGATCTGATGTTGTGTCAGTCATAAGTAGCCACTATAGACTCTTAAACTATGATATGAAATTTTTTCTTATCAAAAAAATATCAATAGATAATATTCATATTTCTTAAATAACTTTTGATTATGTTAAAGTAGAATTTATTGGTCTCCCTCTTCAACAAAGATACCTTTATAAACTATTTAAATTTAATTATAGAATTTATTAGCCGACTTCTTTGTTATAGAATTTACAACAAAGGTACCGCTATAATAAAGATACCATCCTAATCTATCTTTAGCATTTTATTGTCGATTGAACCTATGCTTTATTGCTGCTAATAGTATTTTTATTTTGGTTCTTCTCTTGCAACTTCACACGTTCATTTTAGCATCAACAACTATGCTAAACAAACATTTGTATGTGTTATTTCCTGATTTCTCAACAATCCATATGATGAATCACTCCATAGGCTTATGAAATGTTTTTTAGCCTAAGAGGCACACTATGATCCAACAAAACTTCAAAAGCTCCTGCTAACCTCAAGGACAAAGAACATAAGTGCATGAATTGATGATTAAATGATGAAGGAACACTTGGCACAAACCAAAAATGAGCACAAGAGAAGGATCAAGCTAAGACACAACCAAATTAGCCTGTTAATCCATGCAGTCGTCAGTAATCAATATTAAACAGTCAAGTCTCTTGAAGTTGAGACTGAATTTAGTTAGTTTAGATAGATTCTGGTTTCTACTATTATTCAATGATCACATCTATCAAAAATACCCACATGCATGGTTGATACTCAAAGGATATATCAGGGCCACAAGTCAGTTCATGGGGAGATAGATCGTCATAGTCATTTATATTTTCTGAGGAGTCCACTGAAAAAACTTCGTTTGTTCATAAGGCCCTCTCTTAATGCCTACATTTGGTCCTTAGGCAAATACTTTGAGACATCAAAAATTTCTTACCGCCCTCATTTCTACTCAGGTAGCATTTAACCTGTTTTACATAGCTAACCCCAGGTTCTGTATATTCTAAAAATAACAGTAAACATACCAGAAAAAGAATGGAGTTGTTGGTTTCAAACACCAACAACTAAGCTATCACAATTCAACAAGGACATAATATATAAGAATTTTCTTTTCACACGTGTCTGCATCATATAATTTAACCAATAAAGAAAAGCCGAAAATGTTAAATTGCAGCCACATCTCTGAATTGATGAGAAGTACTTGCCTAGTTCCTACATCCTCAAACAACCTCCACAGTTGCATATATAATGTAATTGGCACTTCAATAAAAATAATTAAAAAACATAAAAAGAAACTTAGTAACAATACCTGCCCAACTTCTACTGCCTCAAGCAATTTCTCCTCAGTGAGGAAGTTACAGTAGCCCTGCATTAAAGAATATTACATTTAGATGCTTACTTAGATTATTATTAACCCTAGTCCACCCTAAACCTAACAAACTATTGACTTATTCACTTTATTCAACTAGGTGAGCATCGTTATGCCTAAGAGAAAGTATGGAACCATACGCAACAAATACTGACGGTATAGAAGCAGTGTAGTATCACTAAAGCAAAGAATTTTCCCCAAAATAAATGATAAAAAAAGATGCTAACTCGTTCATCATCCACATTGTCATCATAGCTTCCTTATCCTCCTTGGTATAAAGAGCACTAGTAGACTCTCTCCATTAGTCCACCTCTAGTTTGTACCAAGAGACACCAATCATGGTGCAGGCATCAATACTTTTTATTGAAGTTGTTTGATTAAGATCGGTAGAATGTTAGAATATTGATCATTGAACTGCCAATATGAAGCCATCAAATAATTCTGCTAGAAAATCACCTTCAATCCCGTAATATAAAAGTCGTTTGAAAGATTCTTTCCCCCTTACCACAGACTTGTAGTGAGTCATCCTGGATACAAATACATGGAATTAATTTGCATTTTTTTTTATATTTATAGTTAATTTGCCATAATTTTTTTTTTCTATATCCCAGTTGCAGATTTTATCTTCAGTCCCACTAATTGAATGTAGCTAGTATAATGAGGCAACAAGGCCTCCCATTCCTTCAAATCCTTTTTCATTTTGTACTACACTTGTCTCTCCTTATGTCTCCTCCTCCACAATGATTTCTATCCCTATTCTCCAATCCTGAGCACCTAAGGATTTTGCCATAGCCAAATAGACTGAATCTTCAGAACTGCATCTTCTCAAGTATGCTTCTCCATGTAATCTGATCCAGGCTGTATTGTTCCTTCTCAGATCAGATCTTGCATTGCCCACTGTCATGTGTGGTGTGTGGTATAATAGTTCTCTTTTGTTTCCCTCTCAAATTTTGTATTAGAGAATGTTTTCTATCTCACCATTACCGATTTTATCTTCAATACCCCTAGGGGAATGCAGCCAGTATAATGAGACAAGGTATCCCCTCCCTTAAAAATCCTTAATTTTTTTGGTGATACACTTGTCTCTTCTTATGTATCCTCCTCCACAATGATTTCTATCCCTACCCTTGAATTATGGGCACCTAGGAACTTTTTGCCACAGCCAATTAGACATTGTGTGATCAGACTGCATCTTCTCAAGTGTCTTCTTCATGTAATCTGATCCAGGCTGTACCTCTCAGATCAGACCTTGCGTTGCCCACAGTCCAGATCTGCATCCCAAGCTGCAGTAGACACAAGTTGCATTGCCTCCAGATCTAATCCAAACTACACAAATCCAGGTTTTATCTTCCTGGTATCAGATTCTCCTAACCGTAGATCCCACCATTCTACCCAAAACCTTGTGTCAACTGCGGTTATCTCTTCTTCGTCCCGTCTTCAAATGTTTCTCATATGATCATGATACCATACCCTCCACCACCACATGTTTCTGCAGTACCTCTACGGCCAAACTCTTGCTCATCTGTTTCTCCTGAATCAACAAACCAAAAAGAGATCATAGATACTTTGCCCTTCTCTCAGATACTAGTTGCAGACTTCATTGCTAGTAGCCTCCCGGCACCCAATGTGAAGCAATAGCAGCAGCCTCCACTGGCACTACAAGGTGCACTAGTCATTTGAAGATCAAGGCACCTATATCTGCTCTTCTCTAAAATGCTCATCAATGACTATGTTGCTAGTCGCCTCATGCATCAACCTAGATGAAGACATAGAAGCAACCTCCATTGACACAACAAAGCATACCTTCCATTTTAAGGTATGAAGCTGGAAACATCTTCTCAAATCTCAATCCATGCTGGTCAGACGGAAAATTTTTTATTCCGCCTTTATTCCACCAATTGACCAGCACTCGATAAGCTAAAATACCTTGTATGTGAGCAGAAGACTCTGTTATGCTGTCATTGTTACAATCATCCTCCATGAGACCAAGCTCCTTCCACAACCCTCCCTTGAGCCCAAGTTCATCCACAACCTTATGCGACACTTGAGTCCAAGCATCTTCAGCCATTTGTCTGCAACCCTCCCCCAAGCTTGTGTATCTTCTATTGTTCATCCGAGAGCCTCCATCCATGCTCTAATGTCTTGCACAATCTACGTCAAAGCTTGTGAGCTCCTCTGGACATAAAGCCTTAAATGTTATGAATGATTGTGAGGAGCTTCTTCTCCCAGTTTTGCAACTTGGAAGAATCTCGTAGGAGAGAGATCATGACTCGTGTTTCTCCAGTGACAGTCTACACCTTCTCAAGCTAGCTTCCTTCCCATTCCTCTTATTCTTCTTCTTTTCCCCTACCCATCAGAGCGGCCAATATCATGCCAAAACTATATCATTCTGTTCAGAGAGACCCAACTTGTAGCATGAGTAAAAATTTTAGACCTTGCCTGTAAGCATATCCATACTTTTTGCCCCCAAAATTGTGTGAACCATTCAAGGCTCAGTGCAACGAGACTAAAATATAGAAAAATAACTTTAAAAATGGATGATTTTGAAAACAAAAAAGCAGTAAGGATAAAGCATCTTGATCCATACATATTGTTAGTAGATGTACAATCATAGTATGAGCTCACAATGATCCAAATTGTTTTACATGTTTATCTAACTTAACTCATTGACAAAGAATAATAGTGCAATTGTAAATCATGTTAATCCCTATAAATTTATGTTTAAATACATGGATGCTATTTGGCCTTTCAACTCGATTAGGGTGATAGGCATCGAATACTAAAATATATTAGATACTATTAGTTTGCTTTTGCAGATCAATTACTACAAAATTTCATGTAGGGGAATCAAATTCTAAAGATCGAACCTCTATCATCAATATAGCACTATCAGTCCCCGCAATTATCAAATCTAATTCTGAATCTTCCATATCTTTGGTAGTGGGATTGACAATAAATTTATCTCCCACTAAGCCAATTCTGACTCCAGCAATTATTTTAGTATTAGGCACCTCCGAAAGAGCTCTGCGTTTAAGCAATAATTAGCACAAAGTATTGCACTGGAACTAACCAACGGTACAACTTGAATGGCTAATAACAGTATGTCCAGTAGAAACAAGACAAAGATACATAAACGTACATTAAATAGACTTACACTGCTATGCCTGCTGCAGTGACAGATAAACAATCAGGAGAATGAATGCCATCATAACTAAATACCTACAGAACATAAGATTTTGCAATTTAAGGATACTGCACTCACACTTTACAATTTCAAAACTGACAGCAAGGGATCATTTATGGTAAGTAAAAGATCAGAAACTAAAGACTTAGTGAGAATGAGGATTTACAAATTTCACAAAATCCATTTCACTAAACTAACCAGGTTTAATACACTACAAGTAAAAGAAGCAATGTCTTCAGAGAATATAGGAAACTTCAATAACAAGAAGTAATAGCTGATCCAGTGAGATGAAAGGAAAAAAAAAAACTAAAGGACAGGATCAGCTAACAAAGTGAAAGATATCCGCATCAGAAGCATTCTTGTGAATTTAGTATCTGCTATATATGCTGGACCAGATGAAAAAAATTTAACTTCGCTACTAGAAACCAGATTCCAGCAGTTGCTAACATTTTTCAGACTGAACTACACAATATTCTCAAAATAAGCTGATAAGATGAACATGAAATTAGCGACAGCAAATTAAAGATATCCTGAAACATAGTTTCATGGTGTAGCAGGCATCCTCTACCAATAGATCTGGTAGTTGACTTTGCTTGTTAAGTTTCTTAAGGCATTTATTGAAAAAATTGAAATCATTCATAAATACACAGTTCAAAAGCATAAACAAGTTTCTTTTTTTTGGAAGGAAAAATATTTTTCTCCTAAACAAAAATGTAAATTTCATATGCATCCAGAACAAGATCAATAAAGTTGTTCTATAAAATTAAGAGAAAACTACTATGTTTGGCAACTGTCATGCCTTGTGATAAGTTGCATTCATTTGGGAAGTCCAACAATAACATTTTAACTATCATTTTAATATACTACTACATGAAAGTACAAAAGCATCACATTTGCCAAATTCCAATTGACAGTTATGAAGAAACCACAGCAGTTTACCCATGATAATATTTGTGTTTCGTGATAGAAACCCTTTGGCATGGTTGGACGCAATGGTCTATCTATCAACCTGCAAATAAGAACCTGAAAAATACCATGACTTTTTTAGCAACATAGAACTTTCTGCAACTCTGTAAAAAAATTGTTTATCCTGACCTCATGATCTTTTGCTCTTCCTTCTCGTTTGAAGTAACCACCACTGGATCCATGAAAGATATCAGCAATCAAGAAGGAAGATATCAAGATTAAATAATTCTGTACGATACATACCTAGTTCGACCAGCAGCTGAGAGACGCTCTTGATAATTTACAGTGAGTGGGAAAAAATCAGAAGGCTCACTAGGTACATCAGATAAGCACACCGAGCAGTGAACAATCTGCAACTCCAAACATATAGAGTAAAAAGAATAATATCTGGAAAAGGCACTCTATCAACCTAACAGAACAGTTAATTTTTCAGGCACTTGACCTGCTAAATTATTAGAAATTTTAAGATTCACAGTTGCATAAAGTATATCAGACAATTATAAGCTTGTTTAAGATCATAAACACCAAAGTATCAGATTCAAGCTTAACTGACAATGAAAAAATAATTGAAAAATGCTTAAAAATGAGTCACTATAAAATAATGTGGAAGTAATTGAACGATTAGCATGATTACACTATCCAATGTCTAAACTCTTGGTTAACTAGTGATAACATGGAAAAGAACTGAAGGAAATTTAGGGGAGTTTTACAGAAGTTTCGAGCCTTGAAAGAATAAGATTGCTAAGAATTGGAGGTTAAAAGGGCTTTGGTAAGAACCAAAATATTTTCCAACCTAAGAAAGACTAAGTAAAAGTTTTTGAGAGTTGGAGCTTAAAAAAGCTTTGGTAAGGCCCAAAATATTCTCCAAACCAAAAAAAAGTAAGCCCAAAATATTCTCCAAACCAAAAATAAGTAACTAGACCTCCACCAGAATTGAGTTGTATATCATAGAGCAAGGATTAAGGACTTGTATGTGCTATTGGAATATATTCTCCAATACAAAAAAAAGAATCTAAAGCTGAGTTGTATATAAGCATGAACTAGGACATAGTTGATGCTGCCCAAAAGTAGCAGCGTGTACTAATTAGTTCCCTTGTGCAAAGTTTAAAATTTCGACCCGTGTCAAGGTTTAGGTGACTGGAATGATACGGTTTCAATATCGTATCGTGCTATGCCGATACGATTTCGGTATTTTTTTATTTATATATAGTAATTATAAGATAAATATATTTATGGTGTGTATAAAAATAAGTTGTATATTAATTTTGTATAAGTTCTCAATTATTGAACAACTTAATATTGTTAGAAAAAATAATTAAATATAATTTTCTTTAAATAAAATTGATCTTAACTTAATTAAAATTGATCTATCTATAATAATAACTATATAAATTAATACAAAGATATATAATAATTATATTATTTAATTAATTATTAATTAAATAATATATTTTTTAAATAGTAAAAAATATCAAGTAAAAAAGATAAAAAATTATCAGAATATAAATCTAAGTTATTAGAATTTTTAAAAAAAAATTTAGAAGTTTTAAATGAAATTTAAAATAATACAAAAAATATTAGAATATAAATAGAATTATTATATTTTTTAAATCTTTAAATGCAATTTAAAATATTAAAAATAAAATTTTAGAATATTAATTAATAAAATTTATTTTAATTTTAAATATATTTTTTATATTTTTTATTAGGATAATTTAATGAGGGTTTATAAAAGCTTATTCGAAATATCACACTTACCTTAGAAATTGTTTAAATTAATTAAATAGAAAAGAAAAAAACGCGATGCAAGGCGAGGCGCGGTGGATCACGGGGGAGGACGCATCCAACACCGCTGGACGTGTAAAAACGGCATTTCATTCCTTGCCTTGTGTAGGAATACCCAGGAGCTTTCTAAAGAGATAAAGAAGGTGGTATGTTCATCAACGAAGTGCATTGCAATGAAGTAGTTGCCGAAGTTGTCTTCTCACCTCCCAACAGTCAACTAGCACCACACAAAGCAAAGATAGTGTGGCATCAAATGTAGGTGCCTAAAGAAGATGGAGAATATGTCGGAAATAAGAGCAGTAATAAGGGAGAGGAGTTCTTGCAAAAATGAAGAAGAACAAGAGTTTAGGCTGGTATCTAACATTCCAAACAGCATGGAGGGATACCTAGTCGTATAGCCTGAAGACTGATATGCTGTATACAGCCCTTAGTCCTTTGTCAGACATGTACAAGTAATCCTTAAGACTTTTGTCAGACATGTAAAATAATGCAGTGCAGAACTTGAACCATGGTTCTATTGTTCTCAGCACTATGTGCAAATATAAAAGATGAGCTAAATATGAACATTATCAAGGTCCCTACAAACAAACTACTTTTGAATAGTTGTCACCATGAGCATCTTAGCTATTGGATTGACAACAATGACGAGGATAAGACTTTTTTTCTTGTAGAACTCCTCTGGGTCTATTCTATTCCACTATAAATCATTCATAGGAAAGATAATAAGGAAATCACATTCATCATCATTTTTTAAGGTGGTGACCTTTCAGAAAATACAAGTTCTTAAAAGAAAGAAGCAGAGTCAGTATTGTGTAATAACAAGACAGGCTTACAGTCTCCCCATCAGTCACTGTCACAGAAGCGCTAGCCTGCCTGCCAATATGGCCTGTTTCCACCAATATCTGAAATAAGAATATTTGTGCAAAATCAAAAATTCAGAATATAAAGGGGAAAATGCCAATCAGAAACCATAGCTAAAGAAAACGAACAGTATCATTAATGTATGTGCAACATATATAGCAGCCATTCTTAAATTTTTTTGCCCTTGAAGCAAGAAGAAACCTCAGTGAGGATAATATGGGAAGGTTTAAACTGGAGTGGGTACATGAAGAAGCCATTCAATGAAAGCCATCAAACAAGTAAACGAGAAAGAAGCACTCAACGAAAGCTTGGATGGAAGAGGTAACTGGTCAGCCTCCTACTGGCGGAGATACCGGAAAGAAAAGGCTGTCAATCGAAGAAGCAAAAGGAAGAAAATGTCACATGCAATTTTAAGTATTAGGTGAAAGCCCATGCATGATGTGGGGAGAAAAAATAAAAAATATATTAATAAATTTTATTAAAAAAGTATAGAGGTAATTGTTTGATTTTAAAAATTTCAGTTGAAAGAGATAGAGAAATGAAATCACATTCAACATTGATGCTGGCCACACATACAGCCATAGTTGATCATGAAAAATATTCAAGATGCGGTTGTCTAGAGAGTGCAACAAACCACAAGGGCACCCTTAAAGGTCGTGCAATGAATTTGACGTAGTCAAAAGTGTAGGATCCACATGAGGGATAATTGTAAAAGGAGAAGAGTAAAAGAGGTGTGGACGACCCACTAATCAAGAGTAGAGTACTCAAAAAAATATCTCCCTCTCACACACACAATGAGAGACTTCCCACCACTAACCTCTACCTACTCCTCCAGTCAAAAATGACCATCACCTCCATCTCTTGAGTCCCCGGTAACTAGAACCATCGTCAGTCCCAACATGAGGTACCGCTCCAACCAACCCCTTCCTATTCCCATGTGGAGGTTGAACCTTTCACACCCTACCTATTTCAGCCCTATTGAGGCCCTTTGTGACCTTGTTTTTGCTATCAAACAGTGGCCTTCTTCTTTGTTATCAACTAGTGGTCGAGGCCATCCTTAGACCTCCCTCTTAGGACAAACCAAGTTGAGCTTCTCCCTTTTGTGGCTCTCCTCCCAAGATGAGATCAAAGGGTAGCTCCTATTCAAATCATAATTCCTCCTTTGTTGACTAAATTAAGTTGAGGTGGACTTAGTGATGTCAGGCAAGATAGTGATTATCTAGCAGCCTGACGAAAAGACGAAATTGAGGAGAAGGCAAGAAGAGAAACCACCAAAAGGAGACTTTATTGAGAATAGAGGATTATTGCTCAAACAGATATACAGGTGTTTTATATAGATTCTAAACCCTGAGCGCCAAATAAAGGGAAAAAATTCTAATATATAGACTACAATTCCTATTTCGTAAAGAAAGGAAAGAAATTCTAAAAGAAAAGAAAAAATATTAACAGACACATAATCCTAAAAATTTTAAATGGACTCAAAATATAAAAAGATGAAAATTATCAAAAATACCTGAAAAGATGAAAATTACCAAAAATACTTGAAATATGAAAAATACCTTAAATACCAAAAATAATAATAATAATAATTTACGGATCCTCAGAGTTAAAAGAACTCGTCCTCGAGTTTAGAATAGTGTCAAGTGGTAACCCAAGAAGAAGATCATCTAACACTAAATCGGCAAAATCCACTACCAGTTGTTGGACTTTCACCTCACTTTTATCCAACCTCAATCCCTCCTTTGTTGCAAACAAAAGGTCGAATTCCTTCAGATAACCTAGAACATATTGATCAACCATGCCAACCATGAAAAGAATTTCATAGCCTTTCTTCTTAAATTTTTCAAGGAATGAAGAATTGTAAACGACATTTTTGAGAATAATGTTGTTAGCCTTATAAATAGCCACCTCACTACTAGTTGCGATGTGATATGGATTCCCCTTTGGCACCTTAGCAGCATCTTCAGGGTTATTCTTCACTAGTGCATAAGCAAGCCATGTATCCATCATAGTGAAATCAACCCTTGCTGATGGAGATAGAGACTTTGGATAATCTTGTATCATGCACTCCAATTGAGTTGCTGATTTGAAGGCGGTTTTTGCGGAATTCTTGTAATTTGGATTAACAAACTCTGCAATAGCGCCTCCAGTTTTGTTAAGTTCCAATATGTATGGCTCAAATCCCCGAATAAGCTGATTTATGTTTCCTGGAAATGGAGAAACACCTGTCTCACAATTCACATCTCCATCAGCATGCCCAATTGCTCAAAGCAATGGATCCATATGATTATATTCCACATTTATGGCTATTGACCTCCCATCCGTGTGAGTAAGCTTTGTTATTCCTCCAATAGCTTCCTTCGCCTTCCTAGGAACAGCAAGAGAATTCACATGGTAACCCTTTGTCACGCTAACTCCCAAGGAAGCTGGAATTGCCTTAAAGAATAGCCCATTAGTATCTTGGAAGAACAGGACCCACTTTATACCTTCTTGTTTCCATTTATTGAGAAGTCCACTAGAATAAAGCAGTGCATGCACTTCGCCATGACCATGAGGCTTTGTCTGAATTTTATATTTGTCATTGAGATCTAATGCTAACCTTGCATCATTATCATCTAGGCAAGCTAGTTTTTCCTGCTTAAGTAATGTCACTTGTGTGGATTTCATTCTAAAAAAATTGTTTAATTTCAGCAGCTTTATCGTCGGTGCATGAGCGTCATCAGAAGTCATTATCAAAGGAATCTCTGATTGACGTAGATCTTGTGCTAGTCTACAATGAGATTTCTGCAGAGCTAGAATAGATTCTACGTAGTGCTGAATAAAGCATCGGCCAGTGGTGGTTTCTATGGGGAGAGCCAATTTAATACCCTTGTATCCTAGACGTTCACCAAGGCCTCCTGCAACAAGAACAAATGCTGATTTCATGGCTTCTTTAATGCCAGCCTCTTCCAACCTGATGAAGTTATCATCTCCAAATGTCAGAACTTATCTTGGCAATACCGAAGGAGTAAAGCCATCATAGGGATATTTACCAACTTTGAATCTGCTAAAAGCCTCTTTGCATTCTGAATATATGAACTCAAACCGTCAGGAGAACTTGGATTGAGCCTAGCAACCTGCTCAAAGAAATCCTTTTTCTACCCATCATCAACACCTGACCCAACCTTTTTCTACCCATCATCATAGATGTTTTTGTCGCTCTAGTAACAACATCTTTGCAAACTCAATCTGCTCTGGCAAGAATACATTCAGATTCTTCTGGAGATTCGAGACAACGCTTTCCATATTCTGCTTCCTTTTGTGCTCATCTCATTCCTCCTCCCCATCGATATGGCCGATGTTACTGCCATTCTCAATGGCCATTTTGCTCTTGTTGCTGATAATAACGGCTTGGACGATGGCGCCTTATGCAACGCCCTCGTCCGAATTGATGCTCTTACCATCCGCCATTCCACCGCTGCTAGCGCCCGCAACGCTTGTTCTGGCCCACGACGCACCGTCCTCGTCGCCTACCTCATTCGCCCACACAACGTCGTTCATCCCCGAGTGCATGGACTTCATCGGATCAAACTCTGGCTTTACCTAGGTGTCAATGATAGAATCTTCAGAGGAGGATTCACTATGATATTCATCAACCAAATCTAGCTTCACAGTCATTCGACAGCGGAAAAACTCAAACTCAGTGCGAATAAGCCGACTCTCAGTCGGGTCACAACGTCGGGTGTCCTGCAAGAAATGCTAGGACTCGCAGGATCGATTTCGGCATCATCCATGTCTTCATCACTATCTTCATGTGTGGCGGAGGCAGAGATGCGGGCGGATCCGTCGAGGTTAGACCAACACTAGTCTTTCACAACTGAGGCAATAGCAAGCTGGACCATTGCTCTAGCGATCTAGTGGCAGTGGCCATGGGTTTTTGGTACAAGAAGGCATCTAGCGAAGGGAAAATTAGGGTTTGCATTTCGGGAACAAGGCGACGGGTGTTTGGTACAAGAAGGCATCTAGTGGCAGTGGCCAATCTTTCCATAAATGTTTTCATTTTTAAACTTATCCTTCTCAAAATCATTCCCACAAGCTAGGGGATCTTGGGATTTGAACACATTGGCATTTGATTTCTTTTCTACATCTTCATCCTCAACCAAAGCTTTGACTTTGAATGCTATCTGATTTATCTTTATCTCTTCCCAAACATTTTCTGATTCATCAAGATCTGGGCGATTGTCTTGTTGTTGTGCACCTAGTAAGTCCGAGCTTGAGACAAAGCCTTTTATAGAGTACTAGTGAATATATTTACATGATTCTACCAGCGAATCCTTGAAAATCAACAAACTCTCACGATCGCTTAAGGTCTCAAAGTCATCGACATAAAGTACCTCGTCAACTTCTTCCTCCAAATCATCTTCTAATCGGTCAAGATCAACCAGGCATCGAAGCTATCGTCCTTCATGGCAAAACCTAATCGTCCTTGGAACGAAGTTTGAGGGTACCCAAAAGGAAGAAAGTGATCTTTCATCTTTTTATTCATCTTCTCTCAACCCTTGATCTTGGTTTTGCCATGTCTACCTCGTGAGCACC
>JBBMJZ010165805.1:0-20676 GCA_037833815.1 Zingiber zerumbet | reverse complement strand
CATCTACATAGAAAGGGATGTGCAACTTTATTCTCTACATCTCTTAGCTATAGTTCTCCATTTCTTGAGATCGTCAAAAACTGACTTGAACTTTGGAGGGCCAATACTAAAAACTTATTCCCGATCCGATATTAACACTTTTATGTTGCAAGGTTACACAGAGTCTTTATCACGTCAATTTCGAAGTCACATATTCATCTTGCTATCTACGCTTCTTCTGGACAGGATGATTATGTTTACTCAATTCATTTCCCATGGGCAGAATGAGTCACTTATTTTACGACACGTATATATTCAAAATAAAATTAATAATTTTAATTATATTATAAATAAAAACCATATTAATAAATTATTTTTTAAAAAAATAATCAGATTTTAATTTAGCAAATTGGAAGTTATTGATTCCCACCGCCTAAGTACTACTATTTTCGTATAATCCACTGGGTTTATTATTACTATTTTCGTAATCCAACCCGATCGACCACTCGAAATTTTTAGCATTCTCCGACACCACCAAACTGTACTCCCTCCGATGGCGGCGCGTCGAGCTCGCCGGCGGTGACAGTACGGCGACACGAGACGCAGTGTAAATCCCACATTGATTAGCCGCCGATGACTCTTCACCGTCGCCCTAACCGTGGCCCGACGTCCTCCTTTCCAGCCGCCGCCGCCGCCGCCAGTTTCTCCCCCCGCTCCCTCCTATTCCTCTTCTGCTGCTTCTCATCCTTCCTCCGATCCTCTGAAGCCCTCGTCCACCTGCGCTCCAGGCCCTTCTCCTTCACCTTCCTCGACGCCCCTGCACGTTTCGGTGATCCTTCATCCCCTCTCTCTCCCTTTCTCTCCATGCTAGGGTTAGGGCAACGCGGAGAATTCTCTAACAGCAGGCGGCGTCTGCAGCTGTTCCGGTCGATGGATTCGGGATCTGCGGCTCTCTGCACGTTGCGGAACCCCTTGACGCTTGTTCTGGTCTCAGGAATAACTGGACGGCCCTCGGCGACGGTAGGGGTGGAGATTCGAGGTTCGTTCTGATCTCCAGGGGGGTGTGCAGCTTCGAGGAGAAGGTCAGGAACGCACAGGGTGCTGGATTTGGGGCTGCCATAATATTCGATGACCAGGAGAAGAACAGCTTGTACGCCAGTAAGTGCTCAATGTTCCTGTTTCTTTCCCACTTTTTCTTTGATGTATCTTCTGTGGTCTCGCATCAATGATGTCTAAGTGGGTATGGTATCGATTGTAATAGATTTGTCAAATGCATCTCAAGGGTGTATGCTGCTGCTCATGCCTATAGAAGCACGCACTGCTTAAATGAGGGAGGTTTTTAACCTTTGACTGACAACTTACAAGGTTCTTAGAAACTCTAATCTAATACCTTCAGGTGCATTCTCAAGTTTTTGAGATAAATAACAAGGAGATGGAAGAATCACCCATTGTGTAATCAGTTACTTTGGAGAATAATGGGGGTCTAGATTCTAAGACATTCCTTATGTTCTTTTGCGTTAACTCTCTAATTCAGAAACTCTAGAAAACTGGTGGGTATGAAGCCTAGTGTGAGGAAATATTTAGGTTGATATTATTGTTCTAGTAACAATTGATTATTTGCTGAATTCATTTGTGTTAGTGTTGCATGATAGTTAATTATAAGTGTTTGATGTTTTTTCCCTTGTTCATGGCAATTGTAAGAATATGAGTGTGATCTACTATACAGTTGCATGATTGTATGTTAAAGCTGATTGATATGGTCATAGCTTCAGTTTCAAATTGTTAGTATTCCTTCAATGTGTATGGATTCACAACTTGATATGTGATATTAAGAGTGAACAATCAATTTCTAAGTCATTTGATTTCTATGCACCAAATATTTCTTTTATAATAAAAAAAACATATGTAGGTGGCATGCAGTTGACTCATTGTCCTGCATATGTGGTGCTTCTTAAAGGCAAGTGATTATTAGTGGGTTTTTTTGATTTGGTTCAATATAAACTGGTTGGAGTCGACCACAGTTTCAATTTTTGTGTGTCCTCTGATGCTGGCAACATTTGAAATTGCTTGACCCTGCCTCCCAAAGCAATTGCAGGAGGGGGACTGCATAGAATATGCAATGTGGTTCCTTGTCTCACGATGGATGGAATAAACACAACCCTGTTTTTAAAATGTTACTTTGCCTAGATGTATCCTTTATGCAGTTTCTATGTCTTATCCGTTTATACAGTTATACTATCCTCTAATTTTTATGCATTTTCTTGTTTCTGTGCTGCAGTGGTTGGAGATTCAGCTGGCATACATATACATGCAGTTTTTGTTTCAAAGATCGCAGGTGAGACTCTGATGAAGCATGCCCGTGGGGAAGAAGGGGAATGTTGTATAGGATCCTCCATGGATGAAGCTACTGGAACCATCCTGGTTATATCTTTTGTATCTCTGGTATTCATAATAATAGTACTTGCTGCATTTATGTTGGCTAGAAACTGTCAGCTTCTTCGGCATCGAATACAAAACCCACCTGCAAGCATGAAACAAGAAGCAGTCGAGCTACTTCCCTGCCTCACATTTAGAACTGCATTCTTAAGTAGCAAACGAACAGCCGAGACCTGTGCTATTTGCCTTGAAGATTACAAAGATGGAGAGTCTCTGAGAGTTCTTCCTTGTCAACACGGTAAACTTTTGTAATTAGCCTTCGATTCTTATAAGCTTTCCTTCTTTGGCAAATAGAGATTTATCTTTTTCTGATCGGCTTTACTTGGCACGCTGGAACCATTCAAAAATGTCTTTCAATATTGATCCTTATTGGCTTTTACTACCATAGTGATAAAGCTGGATTAACCTGATGGTTGAATCAGAAAAAAGTGGAACCATGTTGCTCTCGAGGTTGGTTTTGCTTATAGATTGGTTAGGTAAAAAAATTGGGGGAAAATGGTTTGAATGATTTTTTTAAACAAAAAAAAATCAGATGATTTTTCAAAAATCATCCTGGTTTTATCATGGAATCAAAATGTCAAATATTCCCCTTTGTGAAGTAATGGCATGAAGGGTACATTAAACCATTTACTAAAATAAATTAATTAGTTTCTTAAATTTTTATGAAATACTATACGTCTCATTTCGTATCTTCTTAAGCTCTCTGTTGTTAGTCCTCCATGTTTTGATCCTTTACGCATGCCACGAGTCATTTGGTGTTTAGAATCAAACTATTTTTGTTATTTAAATGATGAATTTATAAATAAAATCAATAAATTTGCAGATTAATGAATTGACCTAGGTCAGTCTTACCAATTGACTTGGCTAGGTCAATGTCAGAGTCCGTATGCAGTTCGACCAGTTGATCACTGTTCTGACCACTGAACCGGCGAGACACATCACTCATCCGGTTCAATTTCTATTTTGGTCTTTTTCGACTATGTTTACTGAATGCTTTGCTTTCTTGCATTATGCGTTTGATTAATTTAATCTTTCTCTTCATTTCTCCACTTGCTTTCTTGATTTTATCTCAGAAATTAATTCTATCGTTTTAGTTTGCAAATCTACACCTGCTTTTTATTATCATAAACACTCGTTGTTCAGTAACATTGTTAAGCACACTTTTGCAGACTTCCATTTGATGTGTGTGGATCCATGGTTAACCAAGTGGGGAACATTTTGCCCAGTCTGTAAACATGATATGCGCTCATGATAATGGTTTTCCACTCGAGTACTTAAAACTTTCCGTGTGTATATCAAGACTATAAGTGGATTAAGGTTTGTGATCCTAAAGATGATGCTGGTTAAACCGTCTCAGGCCTTTTACTGTAAAGGAGAGCCGTAGAGGCGCGGAGTTGACACCTGATTGTTCAACCTAACTTATTAAGTGGGTGAATGTTTTCGCCGTGGAGTTGAGCATCTCGCATCCAGTTGTTGTTTGTGTGAATTACTGGAAGGATGAGGAATAATGCGGATATTGTTCTCTTTGCAACCTTTTTTTTTTTTTTTAAATTGCTTGTAATGACTTCGTAGGCGCTGGATTGGAAATATATTCTTTGATGAAACAAAGGCAAGCAGTTGAGACCTCTTAGCGTGGGTATTGAAGGCCTTGGATTTACTTGTGTATGCAGTTTCATTTTTTGCTCTGTGAGGCCGAGTTTTAAGATATAAAAATATTCCTTGTTAGCTTTTGATAGATAACCATTGATGCAGTATTAAATTTTACTTGTCTAATTTATTCTATTTCTAATCTTCTTGATGATATTAAATATTTGAGGAATCGATAGCAAAAGAAACAATTTAAATAAAAGCACTAATACAAAAGATAATGGTTGTCTGTTCTTCAACATATTTTTAATTACATGAGTTGTACTAAGTGTTCGTTAATCTTGACATTTGACTACAGTCAATTACATTTTGGCCTATAAAATTCTTGGATATTCATATACAAGCAAGTGCTCACTGCCATGTAAGGAGAAAACAAGCCTCTGTATTTGCATGCTCTATCTGCAGTCATTCTTGAAGAATTGAATTCACTTAATAGCTGTGAAAAAACTAGCATTTTCAGAAAGAATAAAAAGCAAAAAAAATGGTATCCTCACTAATAATAGGGTATCGTTGGGTAATTACATCTATAGATGAGAATATACAAATATTGAAAGGCTGAAAATAAAGATATAATTGATTCGGTCAGGTAATAAATCATCTGGCAGTTGGTCACATTCACCGAATTCAGCAGTTAACAGACTCATGATGAAGCTGAATCTTTCGCTCATGGATCTTTTTCAAGCTTACGAGAGATCAAAGGAACCCTGGCCTTCGCTGATGGCATAAAGGATTCTTTTGTGCATGATTTCCTGCAAAGAGATTCCATCAGAGAAGTGATAGATAGGAGTATTACTTGGCAGTTAGATGATTAAATTATGGAAAATAAACCTTAGTTGAGTAGGGTGGGAGTTTAAGGTAGTTTGCGCAGGTCATAACGCTAGGCAAATCGTCATCCACTGATTCAGAGAACCCATTCTCATTTGCTGTAGAGTTTGCTACCGCCGAAGAAAGCTGGCATAGATGAATTTTTAGATGACGAACCACAGCAAGAAAATCGGAATGTTAAAAATCATCACGCCTTAGATCCACAATGTGTTTTGATGATTCAGAATTACCTTCCTAACTATGGTCAGCTTTGGATTTAATGCAGCTAAACCACCAGGTGGAAGCCTTGGAGCACCGGTTACAAATTGGCAAAAAGCGTGTTGCTGTTCTGCTGTGAATTCTCCCATTATATCAAGCAGCTGCATGATACAATAATTTAAAATAATAAATAAATCAATGATTAAAGTCAACTATGAGAAAATTAGTTACAATTCAGTTACATGAATAATTGAAGGACTTTTGGCAGTGTAACCATGGTCGAACTTTATATTGTCAGCTAGAGTGTCAGGCTGCAGAATGTACAGTTGGTATTCCATTAGTTCCTAACAATTTGAATAAAAAAAAATAGCAAACTTGGTCAGCTACTCGTTATACAAGGACAAGTTACCTCCCACAATTCTGTACGACCACAGGTTAGAATGTCGAGCTCATGTGACGAAAATATTTGTAAAGAGGAGATGTCAAAGACCTGAAAAATTAGGAACAAAAGTGGTATGAATGGAAACGATTACTTTAACCAAATTTAAAATAAAAACCATAAATATATTTTTGGAAGTTTGCTATTACTGACTGCTGTTTCAGTGAAAAACATAAAAGACTAGTAATACACGAGGAAGCATCGTATTTCTCATAGGTCTTTTGAAGGATGGTCTTTTGAAGGATCCATCGATAGCGTGGCAGAACCTAATGAGTGATAACTAAAACTCATTGTTTCATTACTTCTAATTTATTCAATATTTGCATTGGCAAGTCATTACTTCTATTTGCTACAATGGGGCAAGGGATCAATTTCCGATGAACACATGCCCTTGGGAAAAAAAACCCTAGCCAACTTAGCGGTCGGCTATAAGATGACTCCGTGATTTACCTCCCTTTACATAACCTGGAGATGGGCCGTGAGGGGCGTCTAGGGTGAGTATAATCACCTTTTGCTATAATTGGTGAGCGATAACCAAAACTCATTGATTCACTATTTTTGTTCGCCAATATTGATGCAGTTCACCATTCCACCATAACATTTTTAAAATCTACCATCTGGATTTTGAGAAAACGCAATCTTAAATCCGTGATGGAAATCCACCACGATCAAAGATACAAAAAAATGCAAAACATATGGAATGGGTAACTGATAGGAAAATAAGTAGAACTATCAACAATGCAAAA
Source organism: Zingiber zerumbet (assembly GCA_037833815.1). NCBI lineage: Eukaryota > Viridiplantae > Streptophyta > Magnoliopsida > Zingiberales > Zingiberaceae > Zingiber > Zingiber zerumbet. The sequence continues at coordinate 14,406 of JBBMJZ010165805.1, read as the reverse complement.
AGCTTCAAGTAATATAAAAAATTGATAATTTTCAAGAGGGGTCCTTTTGATGTTTTTGATACAGTTTTGATTTTTGCCTATAAATTTTTATTATGCTTCTTGAAATCACATTAAAGCAATGTTTGACATGTTCATAATAAAACCAAATATTCAAAATTAATGTGTGCGTATGTGCTAAATATAATAAAATACAACAAAGTAATAATTAGATTACATTGTTCATCTATCCACTTTATGAATAATCATGCTTTGAGACACTATAATGATGCAATGTTTAATTATATTATAAATGCCAAATATATTTTCCAAAAACAATTATAAGTTTAGGATCTTATAGTCCAACACTTTATCTTGATCTGATCTTTGAAACCCTCACTGTTTTTAGGTATGATCTTATTTTGCTCAACCAACTTGATCAGGTAAAGACCTTTTGGTGAATTAAAATGGAAAATAACACGAAGAAATGAGCATTCAAAAGCTATTACCTGGTTGAAACCCGCTCTAAACGCCTCCATCTGTCTTATAATGCCTGCCTTAATAGTTGCATCAACTACTAGAGTAACATACTCTTCCAAGTTGTTAGCATCAACCTAAAAGCAACAATGATTAATAATTCATCTGATGGTGCCAAACATTGAAACCAGAGAAATTAACTCTATCCTTCTAGTTAGTACCATTATATTTTCCCCTCCATCTTTAAGAATGTATTCAGGATAACCGGGAAGGGTGAAATTTAAGCACAGATCTTCAATTGAGGCACCTTGGAAACAGACATCAGCAATTGCCATTTGGTTATTACCAGGATTTGAATCCAGAAATTGTTTGCGGAGTACAAGGGCTTGCAATTCTTGTAATATCTTTCCAAACTCAGCATCAAATAAGAGGATGTCATGCAATTCAAGCTCCTGTATTAAAGAGTAAGTTCATCTTAACCAAACTAATGAATGATTTGTGTGTAATATAACTGAGATATAAGGTTTCAACTTAGTGAGTTACTTGGCCCAATACAAGTTTGTAGAATGCCATTGAAAGCGGCAAGTCCAGCAGCCGACCATCTTGTAAAGCTTTTGCCATAGTCTGACCAATCAGACGAAAATACTCAATAACCATTGAAAACTGACTACCATCAGAAGCATCCACACTAGGCGGCCAAGGACGAGGGAATAAACCAAGAGGAGCTTGTATAATATCGCGCCCTCCAATAGGCAAATCCTTGACTGCTTTCTTTGCTCGTAAACTATCATCACTCTCTCTACTATCTGTTCCATTTCCATCAACTAGCATTGCAGAACTCTCCGATGTAGTGTTAGACCTCCATAAACTCAATTCAACCCTTTGCAAGTCATGACTTAAAAGGGTATAGAACTCCAATGTTGGGCCCAATCCAGTGCCTACCTCACCAAAATATTCTACTTCAAGGACAGCTTTCTGACTAGCATACATTGTCATAACCTTTACAGCAGAGTCCAAGATACGATTCCGGGCTACACGAACCTTTTGCCTTTGCAGCCTACCAACTCGAACCTCTCTTTCACTAGTTGAATTCTGATTATCAGAATTCTGTTGTTGCTGAAGTCGATGCAATGCTCGAGATAGACCAAAAGCTGTTGAATAGAAATATTGCCTCCTGGTGTCAAATGGAAAAAGAAAAGGACACGCTTTTGTTAACTGACAACACCATGGAGGAAGGCTACCACTACAAAGGGCTAGCGCGTCCTGCATTTGCCGAGCAAGCTTTGGAGTTAGCTTTCTATTCACAAATTCCTCGGGTGACACCTTTGGACCAATTCTATAAAGTTCATCTAAATTAGAGATTTTTGCTTCCGCAAAATCATCAATAGTGGACTGAGTTCTCAGACAGGTTGACAAGTGATTTAAAACATTGAGGATACGGAATAATGCTAATACATTATATGAAGGATTGGATTTTTCAAGATCACAAGGAAGCTCCCCTTGCAAGATGCTATTGAGCAGGGACATTCCTTGACATTTATTATTACTAATGAAATCCGAAGTAGATGCAGCTTTTAAAGATTTTGAAGAATTTGAACATCCTTGGGAAGTCTTGTCAATCTGCCCAACAGTTTGCTGGTATGTTATTGTAAATATATCACTCCAGAAGCCATTGTCATCACTGTGAAATTCAGATCCATTGGGTTTCTCATCTTCCTCTTCAAGATTAAGTTGGCGCTGGAAAGCTTGATAAATGGTCAGGTTCTTGCTAAGCTGTTTTCCCCCGACTGTGAATATCAGTTTATTCTGATGGTCACTTGAACTGGTACCAGATGCAAGTCCACGATAATCTCGGCCAACTCTGATACCTCTTCCACCTATTGAAGCAAGCCCTGCCATTGCAGCAGCAGCAAATGACATTGCCCCCCTTGAACCAAACACACTTCCCCTTCGGAACTCAGAAGATTCAGTGGCTCTTTCTGTGGAAGACCTGTCACTCAAAGTGGATATTGTTTTTACCTGATTATGTGTTGCTGAACCATCTGCCACACCTTCATCGGAGCCATCTCCAAGCTTGACATCATGTACCTTCTCAGGTATGCAGATAGGAAGAGAGTCATCTCTCAATACCTGAAAGGTAACAATTTCCAGCATCATTATAATTTAACTACATAATAAGACATGAAAGTACAACATATAGAAATCCACAAATATTCTATTCAGAGTATAACAGCTTCAATTCTTTATGTTGATACATACTTGTTATGCCTAGAGATACAAAAATATATAGACTTCAAATCAGTACAAATGAGGGAAATTACTTCATAAAATGATGAAATAGAAATAAATATCTTAGAAATACCTCTTCATGATCATCTTCCTCATCAGAGATGTCATCATCAACAAGCATAAGTGTGTCGTCCATCTCAACAGGAGACATATCAAACTCCTCATCCTGTATATACCACCACTACTATTATTAAAAAATAATTCAGTAGAATTGAAGAGAAAAGAAGTAACTAGAGTCACCACAGGATAACACTCTAAGAGATGCCAAAGAATTGTAACAAAAAAAAGCAATCAATAATCATGGGATTGAAGCAAAATATAAATATCTAAGGGAGTAAGTTGAGCAACCGCTTAAGCAATTAGTGTCATGATTCCTCAAGGATGCTATTTTTGACAGGCACTTTTAGTACATCCAATAATACTTTTATTTAAGATTTTTAATGCCAAACAGAGAATAATAAATTAAATGAAGTGCGCAGAAAAATGTAAGCTAAACATAACTCAGAAAATAGAGAGTAATTGCACACAGAAAGTTAAAAGGATGCATTCTAAACCCATCCTTTATTACCTGATTAACTTTTACATCCATGTTGTTTATGCATATCCCATTATATAGTAACAGCACTAATCAGGAGGATCCATAAAATATACCAATAAGAGAGACATTGGCAAAATCTCAACTATTACCATAGCTAAAATTAATCACCTTTTCTACACAGTTCAAAAAAATATTCTTAGTGACCACCCTTGTTTCTCTCTACCATTATAGAGGTGAATTTTTCTATAATGAAGCATATAAAATATCATTAACCTTTTTTTTTGTATTTTTAAACTAATATTTTAAAAAAAAATAATGAAAATACATTGCACAATAAATTTTTAGTTTCATGAAAAATTGACCTATATTTTGTATTGAAAATGTATTCTCTATTACAAAATTATTAAAGATTAATTAAGTCCATTCAAAACATTCAACCATTGTCATCTATAAAAACTTTAAAATATATAATGATAAATGTGAAATTTGACCCTATATACCAAGAAAAATGGTATTCTCTCTTTCTTAAAGAATAAATGTCAAGTCTCCTTTGGTAAAAACTGCAACTCATTGAACCAACTAACATGCCCGACCAAATAATTTCTCAGATCAATGTGCAGTCCAATTAGTTTATCCAATGGTTCAACCATAGAAACAGTACGCCTGCATCTTGGCTGGTTCAATCTTCAATTTGGTTCTTATGACTATGTATGTAATGATTCAAAACAATGATATCAAGCCAGTTTCATTTCCTAATAATCCTTTTCTCTTTTATTTTATGTTCTCACTACCTTTTCCCAAACAATTTATACTCCTCTCAATGAAAGTAAGGAGATCAAGGGATCTCTTCATCCTTGACGAACGTTAATTATCATCATTCATTGCTTTGATCATGTGCCCGTCTTTCCACCATGCTACAACAAGTGACATAGTGACAATATCATACAGCATCAAGCAAGGATATTAGCAGCATACTGACAGCAAAGGTCCTAGCAAGTTTTTATCTCAAAATAATTCCTCTCTTTTATTCCAAATTTTCTCATATCCTCTTATAAAAAGATATAATGAATCCAAGAAAATCTTAAATGTTAGCGATCCACACCTGTGAATCTGATCCTGTCTCTTAGTCAGACCACCATGGTATATAATTCTGACAATGAAAATGAAAATTAAGTTGAAGTGCATAGTGGACGGTTAAGCCTTTCTCCTGCTAACCTAGGTATTAGGAATTCTCTTTCTTAATTTGGGATTCAAATAGGGATAGTTCTCATCAAATTTTGTCTTGGAGGGCTCTACTAGGATGGAATTAGATTGAATTTTGGGTTTGCAAAGGAGGTTGTAGTGTGTGGTTCAGTTTGGCTTAACTGCAGTTGCACACAGATGGGTTAGGTTTAGGTTAGCCAGAATCAGACCAGCTGGTTGTGTTTAGAATAAATTTGGGTTTTAACCCTTACTTTGTTCTGGGCACCCTCTTCCAATCTCCCATCAGTCAGCCTCTCGTCCTCTCCCCCTCCCGGATAGTGATCTCATCTTCACCAGCAGCTCAAATCACAATCTCATCGCCATGAGCTCCTCATGATGCCTGCTCTCAATCATGTCTCTCCCACATGTTCAATTGTGCATCACCTTGTGATCAGTCACTTCTATTCATCACACAATTTTCTGTGTATGATTGCGAGTTTCTCTCCACATAGTTCCCTTTCATGAGTTTACTGAGATTCAGATTCGTTGATTCTTTCCTTTTGGATCAGCAATGATGGAGGTGAGCATTCTTTTAATTTGGTAGATGTCTGTTCTGGTATTATATTGGTTATTAGAGGTTAATTTACTTTATAGGTCCATTAAATGGTTCCTTCTTGTTGTAGGATCTTGTGTATTTTGTGGGTGAAAGCTTGGAGAGGGTTGATATACGCAGCTCATCTTTTGTGGGGTGAAAACTTGGACAAGGACTGTGCACGAGGCCAAAACTTGATTTTATTATTAAATTATCACTTTTATTTTGTTTGTTCAGCATTTTCTGTTTCTGCTTTAAGAAAGTTTATATGTCAATGCTATCGATCCCTCCTTTTACACAAAGTAGTCTACTGAAGTATTCAATTGTACTTTCTATTAAACCAAAGAAACCCAATAACAAACAAAAGGTTTGCCATTATTAGCATTTATGTCTCTTTCTCTGGTGTGGAATTCTTAAGGGTAAAATGTGAGATATATTCTGAATTGCCATAAGTGAGATTCCCTAAAAATAAAATCCAACTTCTGATAGAATACACCGACCTCAGAGGTAGATTCGCCATGTGCAGTTTTCATTTCTGTGTCTTTGTCTGAGGCAGCTCTTCTGCGGGCAGCATTTCTTGTTTGTGGTCCTCTTGATTCATCTGCACTACATTTCACGACAGCCTTACCCTTCCCTTTGGAAGAACTTGCAGTTACTTCTGAACCATCTTTTGTAGCTGGAACTCCAGTCATAACTGATGATCTAGACCTGGTTGAAGGACGGTGTCCAGGAGTTGATGGTGTAGGAGTAGCAGATCCAGTAGTAGCAGCAGCTCCAGGATCAGAATTGCCAGCTGATGATGATGACTTATGTGCTGAGTCACTTCGCTGAACTCTTGGCCAGAGGAAATCTTCAACAGCAGCTAGACTGGCTAATGGATCAATAAGCACAACATTTGATGAATAATCACGAAGAGATTTTTCACCTTGTGCACGGCATAAACGCAGCTTAAAAGGTTGACATAAGGCCCCTAGACCAGAGGAGAAGCGTACACTTCCATAGCTAGACCTAGCCAATGGACTTATTGCAATGGGAAAATGTTCTAAAGAAGATAAAGCATTTTGAAGCTTTTGGACCAAAATACTCATATGAACTTTGCTACCATCCTTAAGTTCCAAAGGAAGTGCAGTCGCAACAAAGTACTTGTACCTTCGAAGAGCTTGCTGCCGAAACTTTGGCAAATTAGCTTCAGAAACTCTCTCTTTCCCAAATGTGCCACAAGTAAAATAGTCTAACAATGCCAAAACAACACCGCTGCCAATAAACTCAAAAGTAGATACACCATCACCTTTTTGAAGTTCAGTCAGTATCTCCATTATCACTTCATTTAGTTGTTCCTCATTACTAGCAGATAAGTCAAAGGAGGACACCCCAGAGGCTTTACCTTTACCTTTAGTCTTTCGCTTTGCATTTTCTATGATGGAGTTTAACTTAGAGCAAAGATTTTTCAAACGAATGAGATCTTCTGTGAGTCCAGCTTCAGTTGCACCTGGGTCTGCTGGAAAATATTTATCTTTGAAAGACTTGGCTAGAGAACTAACTGTACCACAAAAATTCGTATTTGCCATTAGTGATTCGCCTGAAGTTGCACTAGAAACTTCTGGAATAGATCCTTTTGGATCATTGGGTGAGACGTTTTCAATGTTTGAAGCACCATTACGTCGTTGATTACGACGAGAACGCCAAGATATTCCAAGAGAAGGATCACAGTCCTTTTCAGAGATAGGCGGAAGAGAAGGAACCGCACTTAAAGATTCTGATGATATTAGTACATCAACAGCATGAACAACCCCCTCCCTCACAAAAATCTTGGAAAATGTTCCAGGAAGCTTATCCATAAGAATCTCTGCAATCTGAATAGCAGGAATCAAGAGTTGTGGGTCTTTACATGCTAAAATGCCAGCCAAGAAACTGCAATTGAGTAGAACAAAATTGTTATGCTTTCAAGCCAAGTTACCAAATTTGAAACCTAGTCAACAAAGAAGGTTTAAGCATAAATTATAGGAGTAACTACTTTGTATGATGTGAACTTTCAAGCTCCTTACAAATATAAGTTGACATATGATTTTGCTTGGATAAATATAGTTCTCATCTTATTTCAATTATGGGGAAATCATTCAGTGTGCACTTATTTTTGCCTGTGGACTTGCCATCTAGCATGACCAGTGAGGAAAGGAAATTGCATTAGTGGTGCCTTAGAAATTATAGCTAAAAATTATGTCACTTGAATTTTGTCAATGGGGACTTGCCATGTGGTAATTCTTTCACTGTAAACAAATGGATAGCATTCCATGCCTAAGATTATTTATATAAGTTGTGCAAATCTATCACGACATGTGGGAATAGGAGGTGGCACTCCATCTGCTTACCTAGTGCAAATAAGCTTCTCATAACAGGCAAAAGCAGAATAGCGCTTGTCCATAACTGAAACATGATGAGAGGTATATGTACAAATACTTAGAAATTAAAAGCTGTGCTATATTTGAGAAGAACATATACATTCTAACTTCAGATGACAGGTAGCTAAGCCATCTACTTGTTTACAGCGCAAAATTGTCACACGACAGGGAAATAAAATTAATATGTCACTCAACTTTTGGTGATGATTGAAACAAGATGAAAAGTATATGTACAATTGATTAGATAAATAAAGGTTAGGCTATAATTGAGAGAAGCTTAAAAAATCCCAGGTATATACAACAATTCACACTAAATCTTAATGCATTTAAGAACACTGATACCTAGATATGTTTGCAACACTGAGCAAGGTCTGGATCATATCTGCTGAGCCAAAATACATCAACTTTGCAATAATAGACAAACATTTATGACGAACAGGACCACTTATACTGGAAGAATACACCTGCACAACAAAAGTTGTAGATGTGCGGAACAAAAAGGCTTTTAAAAAAATGTTCACACAAAACAATAGCAGTACTTGTATTATAACAGGAAGTAGGTCCATTCCAAACTGCTGCAAAAGTTCAGGTTGCTCTTGCAATAATTTCCCATGAGCTGATACTTCAGTAGTAGTTTCACTAGAACCATCATGCTTGCTAGAAGTGCTAGCAGAATGTTTCATAGTTGTTCCTTTCACAAGTACATTAGCGAGCATTGGCAAAGAAACTGTTCCACTTGGCAAGGATGGCAGAAGTTCATCCACAAGGTTCACTGTCACATAAACCTAAATAATTTCACTAGATTAAGTTAATATCCAAAATGTCTAGAATGGAGGCCTTAGCAAGGGAGGCAAACAGTGGAAAGAAATTACTACCGAAGGTTAAATCAAAAAGAGAGAGAGAGAGAGAACATCTACATTGTGATGCTAGGTGATCACTTAACTCTTCTAAAAAAATGAAACCAACAAATAAAGATCTAGTAGGAAAGCAATAGATCAAGGAGCCTTTTTGAAAACATAGAAAAAACTAAACTGTATATGTTAGTTTACATTTGAATACATAGCAAGTCCAAAGATAAACAAAGTAATCAGTATAAAGTAGTGAACAATATGTTCTCTCTATAAAGTGATACTAATCATAGTTAACTATTCTATACCAATCTACAAAACTCTCTGATAAACTTTAATATAAACCTCATCTCATCACATAGAAGTTCTTGGAACATCAAAGGTTAAAATTCATCCAATATCCTCGTAGAAAATTGGGCTTCAGTTTATTTACAATGTGCAAGGAGACAACACCCTTAGACGATGCCCTTCATCAAGTCAAGCAGCCTATCCATTGATCAGATATGGGCATGCCATAAGAGGGAATCCTTCCAGCACTTCAAAACATTGTTCTTACTTTCTTTTTTCATTCTTTCGACATATTCAATTTCATTATGTTTACATGTGGCATATGTGCCACCTCAGAGCCATCAACGGTTTGAATAAAGAAAATGTTTTGTTCTCATTTGGTTATTAAACTATGCTATCCACCTCCGGTGAAGACCTAATCAAAGAAAATGTCTTATTCACATTTCGCTGTCTAGCAAAGGGATTGTAATGTCCATCTTCCTTCTAGGAACTTCAAGTGTTTTGCTTTTCCCTTAGTTTATTGCATGTAGATGTAATCAACACTTCAGGAAGAAGCCCAGTCAAAACATTATTGATATTCTCTCTTCATCTGTCACCGCATTGGCTGGAAATTCATGCACTGAGCTGCACTTTATTCTCTTCATCTTTCGCTTCTATCAAATCAATGTGTCTGTTGGTCTGAGGGCAAAGGGATCATAACTTGCATGCTCCAACTATCTCTAGAGTTTCACAACTTCTAGGTAAAGGATCATTGGTTGCATGCCAAAATTTTGTTTCACCTATGTGCAAGTAATATGCTCTGGTTTCATTATTGTTGTGTCTAGTTCATCTTCAAGTTTTAGAGTTCCTCTAGTCTATGTAATAGGCTAGAGATACATAGTATTTGTGCATCCGCTTGAAGTCAGTATTAATGTCATTCAGTTAATAGATGTTATGTAGTAAGTTTAGTCCCAGATTAGTACTTTAAGATTTGATTTTTATTATGAGTGTATATATCCTCATGTAATGGTTAATTACAATGAAACAATATAATTTCCTTTCTCCAATTCCACAGAGTGCAAACATATTTTTCAATCAAAATTTTTAGAAAGATCCAACAAGTGGTCTAAGCCGACCCCACCTAGTGGGAAAAGGCTTGGTTGTTGTTGTTGTTGTTGATCCAACAAGTGGTCTACCACGTGTTCTTTTAGTTTACCATGTATTTTTGTATGTTGAAAGTCTCATTTATATTCCACATTAAAGCAAGGTTTAAAATCTCGATCCATCCCAAGGTTTCGGTAATTTTGGTATCTCGTGCCGTGCCAATATAGTTTCAATATTTTTTTAAATTTTAAATATAAATGTATGTTAATATTATTAATATTTGATTATTAAATATACTTTATATTTTGAGATATTGAATTTATATTTCAATATTTTCTCATAAGATAATGCCTATTAAATTTTTATAAAAAATATTTTAAAATTAAGTAATTCTCAAAATTCAAAACTAAATTTAAAATTATAAAATCATTTAAAAAGCTAAAAAAAATTATAAAATTATTTGAAAATCTTAAATTATGTTATAAAATATTTATTAATTTTTAAAACTATTTAAAAATTAATAAATATTTTATAACTATTATTAATAATAGTTTATTTATTAAAAATACATATTTAAAAAATAAAAAATTAACTAAACCAAAAAAATAAAAAAAAATCGCGGCTGTGGTGACCCACAGCCACTACTGGCCCTACGGAGGATTTTAGGTACATATAAAATTTTCTTAGAATTTTTTGAATTTTAAATAAATTTTTATATATTTTAATGGGATACAATTTTAGGAAATATATTTTGCTATTTATTTAAGTTAGGGGTTGACTGGATCCATTAAAAAAAATAATAACATAGTTAGGAGATAAATAAATAAATAAATAAATAATTTATTATATATTTTTACAATTAAAATAAATAAAATATATAATTTATTAGATAATTTTATTAGGATTTAATTAAGCCTCTTTGGATTATCCTATCATAGTTAGGAGCTGATTGAGATAATCAACGTAAAGTTCAGTTTTAATTTTAAAAAAACTCTCCATTTTAATTAAAAAAATCCTCAACGCGGCTGCGAGGGTCGCACAACCCCTCGGGCATGACCCCTGGGGTGGAGCGATCCCTCCAAGGCGGCCACTGGGGTCGCACGACCATTCTGGAGCAATCATGGGGTCGCACGACTTCTCCGCGACTGCCTCTGGGCTTGGTGTTGGATCATACTGATGTCGGTCAGCAGGCGGAACGAAACGTTTCGACCCGCTCGGCACGATATTTCAATCCATGCATTAAAGTGTTTGCATTCAAAGTCACAACAGGATTTGTTAACACATCAAAAGCACACTATTGCTTCCCTCTTCTTCTACATAGATCTTTTCCCCTTAAAAGAGAAGTCCATTGTAAGAGAATCCAATTGCTAAGAATTTTTTATTGGTCAATCATGCTGAGATGAATAGATCATTTCAAATAAATATTTAGATCAACATAGTAATAAATTGTCAATTCTCAGTCTCAGGTACTCTAAAATTAAGTTGAAAGGGTCTAATGTGATTGAACTCCCACAAAATACTGATATTATTGCAAATTTATAGACAGATACAATTATAAAATTTGGATCCTCAGTGCACAAGGCTCCCTTTCAAGCAGGGAATAATTTTCCAAAACTTAATCCTACCCGCAAACACCAAGTGTGCAAATAAGCAGCTTTTAGCAAGCTTCCCCAATACAAGTCAACAACTTAAGAGGGGGATATCAAAACAAAGATGAGATGATTGGCAAAATCATAGAAGTACATTAAAAATTGAAGTAGCAATTGTGATCTCAGATCTATCTGCACACAAAAGTAAACTAATATGGTATTCTTATTCTATGAAAAGTCTTACATGGAGAAATCATTTAGCATTGATAGATGATATTCTTCACTCCATCCATGTTTTTAATAATTCAATTTTGTAAAGTAAATAGGAAATTGTTGGCCATGTTTAAAACACTGAATACAATGCTTTCAGTTAGGTAGAATGAAAGAGAGATACCTGTTCAGGTGGCCTAGTCATGGCAGGTGAAACAGAAGAACCAGAAACAAGTGCAGAACTGAGAAGAATATCTTTAAGTGTGCCACTAATTCCTAAAAGAAGAAGATTTTTAGCTGCTAGAGGAGATCCACTAGCACAAGTTGAAAGTAGACGAATTAAACCCTGAAATAAACAATATATGTACCAGTGAAATAAACTTGAATCAGTCTTCATTGGTAATTCAAAGCAATATGCCTACCGTATATGTAGAAGTACTAAGAGATGCTTGTCCTCCTGAATTACTGGGAGAAATCAGTCCTGCTGCTTGTGTAAGCAATCCATGATTACACAACTCATCTAGTTTATCAGGACATAATGCAAATGCTTCTGCAATTCTTGCCAGGCACGCAGAAGCATGCTCTACAACCTTCCATCAGAATTAGCAATCATTCAGTAGCAGTAAATAAACATTCATCAAGTGGGAAAAAAATATTGAGAACACAATTTACAGGTTAAATTTTTTTAAATGATATCTTTAAATATGAGAAGATAAGTACAAAATAACATTCTAATGTGCTTTATATATTATATGTATTAATTTGTCGAGCATTTTCTTATTAAATGTTAATTGACTAACAATATTAATCATTTTTCAACCAAATCCACAGAATTGTGTACATATAATTTCTGTTTTGATACACCGACAGTTTTTTAAATTTTCTTAGCTGTAAAAAGGGAGTAGAGTTTCTAAGATTCTCTATTTAACTGAAATGAAAAACTGGGGGATAAATCACAAAACAACTAAACTTAATTTACTGAAATGACAAACTGGAAAAAGAAAATCACAAACAAAATAAGCCGAGACCCTTTTGACATCAACATCAATAAGCCATACCAATCCCAACACCAACATTCTATCTTCTTTTGTGATGATAAATTAAACATTCATGTTACCTTTGCATCATGATAGTTGAGGAGGTTGGTCAACAATGGGATTGCTTCCATGACAAAATCAGCTGCATCAGATGGGAGTTTCTTGCACATATTTGCTGCAGTCGAGAGAGCCACTCTCTAAAATGTGGAATCAACAAGATTGATAGAACACAAAAGTAAGATAAATACAGCCACTTCAAAAAACTGATACAATACAACCTGCCAGCAATTGAATAAAATAATAGCCAATGTCTGAAATAGACAGATCTTATTTTACCTGAACTCCTGTGGAGAAAAAATCTAGGTAAGATAGAACTGCCATAAGTGCACCAGCACGTAAGCAAGCTGTTGGGTGTTCTTGTGATATCTTCTTGAGAGCTTGAAGTGACTGCAAAATATACAAGTAACTTAGATGAAAGAAGTTATCATCATCTGGTTCATAGCACATGTTCTTCATCCTACCAAGTGTATGTTTCCAACATTTCAAAGAATACAGGCAAATGCACAGCACTACAGATGTACAAAGAAGATGATACACATCACAAAACCAACTCATTAGTAAAATTAAAAAGGAGTGCCTAGGAAAATTTCAGAACCATGTTAAGCATCATTCCTGTGCTTTGATGCTCCAGGCAAATCAAATTGGATATATCTATCTTATATTTCCAAGCAATCAAGCAAATACGTGATGGCCTAATCAACTATTGTCGTATACTAAACGGAACATACAAACTCACCTGTTCTGCTAAGTCCATGTACTCTATAGTGAGAAGGCGAGCACAGAAACAAGGAATAGCACCATATCTAACAACAGACGCGCATGATGAAGGCAGGACATCACATAAGTAGGTGAGGGCCCTGGCAGCGAGTAACATTATGTCGGGATTGCTTTCATGGTTGAGAAGTCCCACAAGCACTGGCACAAATGAGTCCATCGCTAGCGACCCAAGAGAATCCTCAGTTCCAATGGACAGCATCTCGCAGAGCTGGCTCAGTGCCTCAAATTGCTTATCCTCTTCGCCATCAGCATCTCGCAGAGCGGCAGTGGAAGTGGCAGTGGCGGCAGCAGCAGAGGGCGACAACGAGGGGGGAGACGATGGCAAGTTCTGTGAACGGCGGGATCGCGTAGACAGGGCAGGGGGAGCCTGCGAGGAAGCGACAGTGGTGCGGGAGCGTTTGGCGCGGCGGGTGACAGGAGAGGTCTGAGAAGAAGGCGCCGACGAGGAGGCCTCCGCCCGCTTCCGGCTGCGCGTTTCCATACAAAGAAGAAAACCTCCCTCGCCGCAAGGCGGCGGTGCCGATCAAGATTCGGCCGCGGTCATCTGCGATCTAACGCTAAAAGGAAAGTGAAAGGTGAGGCTTTGCGAGAGGGATCGATCGGAATCCCGCAAATCGACGGAGATCGGCGTAGATATTGACGCGAGGGAGAGTAGGTTTCTGGGGTGGTTCGCCCAGTAGGCGAGGCGAAACAGCGGATCGATTTCAAGGGCCGAGCCCGATTCGGTCGTTGGGTCGAGAAGCGCCAGCGAGAGAGGAAGGGAGATTAAAAAGCTCGCCGACGCCTCGCGTCCACTCTTTCCGAGCTCGCGTTGCTACTCCGCGGGCTCTTAGTAGGCCGACCAGCCCACTTATTGTGCAGCCCAACAACTTGCTCATATCATTATATGCTAAGACCCACATCAAACTACCATCATTTCTTGGTTTTATAAGTACAAGTTATGGAAAAAAAATATTTATATATTTAATTATTGATCTGTCTGAGGCCGCCAAGGAATAAATCATCAGTGAGTGCAGGTATCTACTGAGAAATTTATTTAGAAACTCATAATATAGGTGACC
>JBBMJZ010165409.1:0-20685 GCA_037833815.1 Zingiber zerumbet | reverse complement strand
AACCAACGGATGTATAAACCAAATCCCCTTTAATTTTGTTGTTTTTTTAATCAAGCACGAAATCGATTGTTGAATTTGAATCGGAGAAGTGTAGAGATGAAAAGAAAAAAGTGGGTTACCGAAGTTGCGGCCGACAAAGTAGTGCCAAGCCTGATTTCACACACCACCACAAAACTTCATGTGCTATAACCTTAGAAGGGAGAGGGAAGAAGAAGGAGTTAGGGTAGGGGAGGGAGAAACGCAAATGAAGCAAAAATGCGAATTGCGAAAAAAAAACTCATAGTGGCTCGCCTCACTGGGAGGAAGAGAAAGGAGAACGCGAGGCTGCGGTCGAAGAAGTTAGGGCATGAAGGGGACTGACTTCGCTCCTCTCTTCGAGAACAGGAGGGAAGAAGCAGCTCAGGAGCTTCGCAAAGGAGAATCGTAAAAGGGGAAGGAGGAGGAGGAGAGTTAGGGCACAGGAGGATCTTTCGTGAAACAAGGAGGAGGAGGAGAGTTAGGGAACGGGTCATGAAAGAGGAAGTCATGTCTGCGAAATTTTTATGTGAGGTTCGCTGAGGTGGGTGTGGCCACGCAAGATGTCAACTTAGTCGTAACAAATTTTCGCTGAGGAGCTTCGCTGCAAAAATCATTTCTCAAAAATAATGAGATTTGAAATAAATTCAATCAAGATTTCTAAAGTTGTAAGGAGTCCAACAGTGCCTTTCATAGTTTATTTTAAGCTAATTTTCAGTTAAAATGTGGTAATAGTCTCATAGAATCAAACCCACATTGAGTCTGATCTAAATCGACAGTAACTCAGACCTAGTCTAACTCAGATCAAGTCCAACATGAACTTGATAACTAAAAGTTAGTATATCATTGTAACACTTTCAGAGACATCGAAATAAGCAATGAAGGGCATAACTAGATAATTCATATTTATTTAAGTCGATTAATTATTTTGACTAAAATCTACTAATCAACCTTAATAGATTTAATTGATTTATTTTAAGTTCTATAAATTTTAAGATAGCAAGGAGTTACAACCTTCGTTATTTATTTTATATCTTATTTGTGATGATGTAGTGTCTATAATAGTAGAAAAATATAGGGTAAATATGGCGCACTGTTGAGAGACGGCGAGAGACGTGATAAAATTATGTGCATTCGAAGTTTCGAACCCCATAAAATACTTTTGAATTATTTTATTTTTAAAGAAAAGCGGTTCGGATATATTAAAAATCGGCATATATAAAAAACTAATATTTGACGATAGGATGGACCGCCTAAATAATACTTCCTTTGATCATTCTGAAAATAAATTGCCCTTTTTCTTTTGGAAAGTAATTATCCTCTGGTTAATTAATTATCCTCTGGTTTTCCTTTCTTCTTTGTATTGCTTTTGGATTCTGATCTGTGTCAGCTTTGCTTTCCTTCTTATCCATTTAATGAATTCGCATTAAATACGCAATGTGCAGACCAAATCTGAAAACTTTCTTATTTATTTGGTGAATTTGATTTTTTTTTTTTTTGGTTGTTGATTTCAAGTCTCCGCCTTAAAATATTGTTTAGATTTCGTGATCAATAGTTGATCCCATCTATTAAACATTTAAAATGAAAAAAAAAAACACATAAAACAAGGACAGATATGAAAATTTTCATTTTAAGCAATACTCGTTTTTATTGAATAAAATAAAAAGGCGTAGGAATAGATGCCCATTTTTCAAAATGAAACGTTTTTTTTTCGACGATTCTAAAAAAGAACACACGCGTCGAACTTTTCCTTTCCCTGTACACGTGTCCGTTAAAACGATCGAACGAGTCGATCGTTCCGGTTGCCCGATCGTAACGCGGCAGCTACGTGTCCACGTTGGCTTGTCCTACGGTCGAGAGTACACGCGGTTTCTTTGATCTCTCAAAATAAACAAAATAAATTAAACTTAAAAAAGTAATCAATTGACTGAAATACCCCCGGTACTTTATATAATTAGCCCTCGATTAGAGGGCAAGCAAACGCGCACCGATCGAGTCCGGATGGCTGGCTATCCTCACGGTTCCGGCTACCCTCCCTACGGCGCTCCTCCGGCGGGACAACCCTACGGCTACGGAAGCCCTTACGGAGCCCCGCCGCCGTCCTATGGAGCTCCGCCGCCGCCCTATGGAGCCTCCCCACCGCCCTATGGAGGCCCCGCACCGTCAGCACCCCCGGCGGGAGAGAAACCGCCCAAGGAAGGCAAGAACCAGAGCTATGGCCAGCCCGGGTACTACGGCCACTCCGCTCCACCATCCGCTTCGGCCTCTCAGTCTCCTTATCCAGGGTCGTACAGCAGCGGCCCGTTCGCGTCGCTCATACCCTCAGTGTTTCCGCCGGGGACCGACCCCAACGTGGTGGCGTGCTTTCAGGCCGCGGATCGCGACGGAAGTGGGTCCATCGATGATAAGGAGCTGCAGCAAGCGCTCTCGTCCTACAACCAGAGCTTCAGCATGAGGACCGTTCATCTCCTAATGTACCTCTTCACCTCCACCAACGTCCGCAAGATCGGTCAGTTTCTTTCTCTCCTTATTTCCTCCACGCAATTTTCCCCCCTCCAAGTAGACATGTTCTGAACCCTAGGTTATTCAACGATTAGCGCCTAATGATACTTTACCCTGATTCGATTAGCATCAGCGCCTTTTTCTCTATCTAATTGTTTCTTGCCCAATGCTATTCTGTTTTTGAAACATCAACCTAAAGCTGAAAAAAGCCTTTGGTGTTCAGTGCTGTAGTAATTCTTCAGACAAATTGATCTATCACTATGTTTTCTAGTTAGCGATCGTGATCTCTTATATTTGATATAATTATAATTTTTATGTCCCCTTCCAAGAAAATGATCATTAACCTATCAAGCCTAATGGGGCCTTCTTTGGATGTAAAGGCTGAAACCTTCCTTCTATCAGTTCTCACGCTTTTCATTATCCTTAAATGTTATATCAATTCAGATCATAGGATCAGATAATTCTCAAACCTGAGCGTTTAGTATGACCTGGCTTGGATTCAGGTCAACTTGAATGAGGCTGATGATCTAACTTGCTAACCAAACTTTGTTAATGTGGGAATAGGGGAGATGATGGGAAGACTAAGGTGTCGAGAAAGTATACAAAAGATGATGGTGGTTGTAGGAAGGGGGAAAGTAACTGTTACTGGTCTACCAATACTAGATGTTCTAGGTTTTGAATATTGTCTAGCTATTTGATGGTTTGTGCTTTGTAATACAGGACCCAAAAAATATTTTATCATGATCTTAATAATTGAGACAGTATAACTTTAGGACAGCCCGGTACACGAAGCTCCCGCTATGCGGAGTCCCCGAGAAGGATCGTACGTAGCCTTACCGTGTTTTTTGCAAGAGGTTGTTTCTAGGATTTAAACTCGTGACCTTTTGGTCACAAAGCAACAACTTTACCGATGCGCCAAGGCTCCCCTTCTGAGACCGTATAACTTGACACATGAAAAATCTATTTTCACTTTAATTAAGTTTTAGTTTGTTTTAATTATGTCAAAATTCAACAAAAGAAGTATTGAACAGCATTATAAATATCAGTTTTATTTTATGGTATTCTAGTCAGCAATTGGAATATTCTGCTTTAACACACACAGGTTGTAATGGTTTAATTAATGTTACATTCCTTGAAAATAATTTCATTTTCTGAAAAATGATTGTTTATTTTTAACAAAGCCTTAATTATTCACTCTACCTGCTATACCTAGCATGGGAACGAATAAACACACTATATAATTTTTTTATGCACTGTAGCATTTGTTGTTACTTGGGATTAGATTTGACTTGTTGAATATAGTTGTTGTCTTGGGACGTTTTGAATTTCTGAAGTTGCACAATTAGTTTGTCTGCTGGAAGTTGTATTGACTTGTTTGAACTGTGCGTGCTGAATATGCCGAAATGTTGTTTCTTGTAACTCAAGCTGCCTTTAGCCTATAATTATGATCTCTGATGTGATTAAATTCAGAATGGAAAGATTTGGAATAAAATTAACAGTTTTTTTTTTCTATCAGGATTACTCTCTATCAACTGCCTCCACTTCTCTCTTTTATTATGTTATCTTATTGCCTTAAGTTTCTTGCTTTCCTGCTCAATCTCCTTCTTCCTTCCATGTTCAGCCAAGCTTTATGTTCTTGAAATTGTTTATTATTTATCTGTGTTGAAAACAATAAAAAAAATGATCCACTATAACTTCCGACTATGAAATCTAGTTTATAATCTTTAGGCTTTATAATGAGCCTGCTTCATAAGCATATTAAGTAGAAACATTCTCATGTATGCTAAATTTTAATGTTAAGAAAAGCTTACTCGTGCATGTCTTGTTCTGCAATCCGCTGATTTTATTTTATTTTGTGTATCAATTTTCTCTTTTACTCCTGCTAAATGTGTATCATATCTGATTGTCTAAACGCAGGGCCTAAAGAGTTCACTTCTGTCTTCTACAGCCTTCAGAGCTGGAGGGTACAAGAGAGAATCATTATCAGATTTTGTTTGTTAATTGGCCTTTAAAATACAATTTCTGTTGATGTATTCTTTTCCAGGCTATCTTTGAGAGGTTTGATCGTGACCGCAGTGGCAAGATTGACACTACAGAGCTCCGTGAGGCCCTTCTGAGCCTTGGTTTTTCTGTTTCCCCAACAATCCTGGATTTGCTCGTTTCCAAATTTGACAAATCTGGAGGCAAGAGTAGAGCCATCGAATATGACAACTTCATCGAGTAATAGTTAAATTCATTTATTTTGTTGAATGCCAACCCATAAACTGGTTGTCCATATCACAAAAACGTTCATGATTGATGTTTGTTTTGGCTGTGATGCAGGTGCTGTCTCACGGTCAAGGTGATACATTGTCGAGATGCTTTTACAAATATTCTGTCTCATGCCTTTTTTTTTCCCTTTCAAATGAATTGACAACTGGTTTTGTTCAGGGTCTGACAGAGAAATTCAAAGAGAAGGACACCACATATTCAGGTTCAGCAACTTTCACCTACGAGTCTTTCATGTTAACCGTCTTGCCCTTTCTCATTGCTTAAGTGTTTTTGCCTTTACTGTTTAGCAAAGGCTCAACTACTGCTTATGTTTGATTGGTATTTATATGTGAGCACCTTCCAAGTTGTTATTGAACCAATTTAAACCATTGTTGCTTCGGAACTTCCTAATTTGATGGGATTGTGTGCTAGTAGTGTGCGGTTTAATGGTTAATGTAGACACTGTCGTAATGAAATAATACCAGGAATTCCAAAAAACGAAAGCCTGTGGTGGACGAGAACTGACTTGGTTATTGCATATTTCAGCAGAGGAAAGAATAAAATAGCTATGCTTTTGAAATGATCAAATGCTGGAATTAGGTTCTGAGAACTTTCAGAGGTTTGAATCCGTGTTGGAGATTTAACATTGTTGCTTTTGTCTTGAAATATGAAATTGTCTATGGATATGGTCAAAGATTAAAAGAGAATGATTAGATTATGCCATCTTGGTCTCTTGCTCCGTTTTTGCAATTGACTAGATGTACCATTCGCAACCTTCCCTTGCCTACCGGTGAAAATTAATCTGTTATTGTCCAAATTGATAATGTCCATAGGAGATGCTTTATTAATAAATTAATAACATATTAGTAGGAAATGAATGATTAATCTCGAACGAGGAGTTGGACCAGAAATCAATGAGGTTGTTGGCCAGAAATATCTAACTGTTCATTTATCGCATCCCGTAGTACGAGTATCTCTGAATATGGATCTCAATGGGAATCAGGTAAGTTGCACGAAGAAGAAGAATAATGAATTCTCTCTCGTAGTAGCTTATTATTCCTACGTAGCTTTGGACAAAATGATGCATGTATTATACCTCCGATACATTGGGCTGCAAAAGTTTTGCTATAATATGTCTCATCTTTTGGGACTTGTGTATTATAATAGAGGAAAGAAAATCATCTTCGCAAAAGGGCATGATTTTCGAGGTAAAAACGTTTCCTTTCCTCTGATTATCTTTTACTACTAATAATAATAATCAATTTTTGAGCAAAATAATTGGTTCGAAATCAGGCCGAAGCCATTGATTTCCAGTGAAATCTGGTGTAGTAATTTTGTTGTTTTTTTTTGGCTAAAGAGTTTCAATTGGAATTGTTTTTTTAGTTTTTTAATATGCTAATTAGAAGAGAAAAAAAGAACCCAAAGTTAATATTTTTAAATATTTTGCTCCCATAAAATAATATTTTTGTGATTTTTTTTCTTTAGGTCTTAATCCTGAAGTCACTACTCACTATTGTCATCGTCAACTCCTATTACCTACCTGAACAATATCTGCATCGATTCAAATATGAAATATAAAATAAATCCATTTCATCCTCCCGACCAAGCCAAGTTACGTACGAACCTTGGTTATTCTTCTATATACTTTGCCTAATCAAACATTATATTTAATTTGTATACTTTAACTATAGTTTACATATGCATTAATTAATTTTCTAAACGCGTACTACTCTTTGATATTTCAAGATGCATGGTTGACGTCGAAATGATAAGATGAAAGCCTGCTTCCATATCACTCGAGAAGAAATTCATTTCTGAGATGAACAGCTAATGCATTCACAATTATCGACTGTTCCATTTCCATTTCCATTTCTCAAGCATCAGTCAACCATGAACATGCCAGAGCTGAACCATAAAATAAGAAAACCACCATAATCTAAAAGAACTTTTCCCTCAATCTAAGGAGATGGATAAACCATTGGTTCATTCAGCTGACCTGCAAGTCTTACCCATTATATCATCTCTGACCCCATCTTAGGGAGGTAAAGGAACGCGCACATAATGTACAGATACATAACTAGTTACTTGAACATCTAAAAGCCTTCTCACTATTGTCAAGCGAGTGGTGGTGGCGGTGGCGGAGGCAGTCTTCGAAAAGGTGGTTGGTCGGCATAATTGGATCCCTCTGGTACTTGAAAACCGTATTGATTTCCAGCAACCGGGTGGGGAGGAAAACCAACCATCTGGTAATTTGGAAAAGGAGGTGCCGGGGCATATCCATAAGTGCTTGCTATAGTCAAATCAGCAAGGGGAGTGAATGCCGGGGCTACTGGCGCTACTGGCAGAGGTGGCGGCGGCGGTGGCGGTGGGAAAGGTGTTAACGGCGGTGGTGGTAGCAGCTCCACAGTTGAGTCTGGGTAAGTAACAGGTACAAGTGGTTGTGATGAAGGCTGATTCAATGTATTAGGATGCAATGGTGGAAAGGGTGGCACGAACTGTGGCTGCGGTTGAAATGAAACTCGAGGATCATCCTCGAGTTTCAATCTTTTTTTGTCCGACTGAAGGTCTTCTTCAATTGTGGGCCCAACAATGTCATTGGAATGAACAAACCGCTGAGCATAATCTTGCATCTGAGTAGAGATTGGTAAGTCTGGAAGCTGTGGCGCACCTGGAACAGCTTCGAAAGTCGAGGATGTTGAAGCTACAAGCTGTGGCACATCTGGAGCAGCTTCCCGAGTTGAGGATGTTGAATTTCCTGCCTTCTGGTTCCCTTCTACATATTCAAAAGCATAATTGCTCGAAAAGCCAGGAGGTCCATGATCTGGAGATTCCAGAAGTCTTCGATCTGGTGACATATCAATATTAAATTGGTTGCACAAGTTAACTGATAGTTGATACCCAGATTGAGCTGCCTGGAGAACAATTCAGGAAACAGATTATAAATAAATCTATAACTTATAAAGCAGTAAAATATTAGCCTTTATAAAAGTGTCAATTACTGCCAAAATATAGAGTAACCTTAACTGACATAAGAGATTTTGCTAAAAACAGCACCAGAAGATTCAATCATAACGTTCAATCCAATTATGTATAAAAAAACCAGTAATATATACCACAAATAGGTCAGTCTCCAATATGGTTCCAAGCATCCGACCAAGATTTATAAAATATTTTTCTTCTATTTTTTAGTGAATTGAGATACTAAACTTAATCAAGATGTCAAAACATTCATACAACTATTTATTTCGAAGTACTGCTGTTCCAAATAGTTTCCCAGTATCATGGTGAAGAGGAAGAATGTGTCATGCAGATTCTCAATATCATGGTGAAGGGGAAGAATGTGTCATGCATTTCGTTGAGGAGAATATACTTGACCAATAAGATTTGAGTATTTTCTTTTATCAATCACCACTATTAGAACCACAACTTATTTGATCCTCTTGGTGTTTATATATATATGCCATAATATTCCATCTCTGGAGCTAAATGTTCCATATAGTTTTCATAGATCTTTTCTTAAAAATATGATTATGAAAACATTATATAGAATCATCGCAACCTGTTAGAATATGCAACACGTCTGAAATTACCAGGAAATTTTTAATGCTACAAATAAAAAAATAAAATACCTTCAGCTGTTGGCGAACTTGGCTATACTTGATTTCCTGTGCACAAACCAATTGGAAAAATATTTAAACTTATGAAATAAGCAACATAACAAGCACAAAACATTCAAAAGTATGAACCAGCAAACTACCTGCTCAAGAAGTGCTTCTTTTAAACAGGCAACGATAATTGCTCTTGTTGATTCAACAGCCTTCAATTTTTTTATGGAGTCTCTTAACACTTCATGATATTTAACCAGCTCCTTCACTGTTCCAGAACCATGGAAGTTCCCTGCTAATCCATATAAGAATAAATGACAGACACACAAGTTACATGCGTAAGAAGGATGAACGAACAAGGCATGAAGCCCAGAATGGAAAGGAACATGGTTTGTTGTATTCCACACAATATGGGTTTCATGCCACACTAAATATTAAGGCCCAAATAAGTCACACTAGATATTTTAAATCTGAGATAGAAAAGCATGGAGTTGAAGTCGCACTAGATATTTTAAATTTAACATAGCTGCAAAGCACTATAGCTGTATATCAACAAGTGATGAAAAACATGTCCATTGCAAAGGTAGAAACTAGATATGCCAGCATGATGTCATAATCTTTTTGAATCAAAAAGAAGGGAAAAAAAAATCTAAGTTTCTTCAGTTTCATTTAAGACTGGACCTTGAAAATTAACATTGACTAAAAATGCGAATCCTGCAAAATTTCTGAAGGAAAATAACAAGAAACTCTCTAATTGCAAGTAGGTTGGCATGTTGCTGACTAGAACAAAAAAATTGGATGATGCACTACTTATACTACAATGAGTATAAGGTAGATAATCTTCTAAAGTAGTTAGCGCAAGGACATAGGCTTTTACTAATAATAGAAGATATATAATTGCATGGTAAGTTATCACTTCTATTGAATCTCTCTTTTTTAGTCAGTTGTAGTTTCACAACCCTTTTACCATAATTAGACCTCAGTTATAAAAGTGTATTACACAAAATAGAAAGAGAACATTGCAAAGGACAGCATTAAAGACATCAAATAACAGAGCACCATAACTGAAAGACTAAACTAAAATGAAATTCCACTTGGCACCTAAAGTTTTGTTTCCTAAAAAGTACCTTTAATTTGTGACCCCTAAAATTGTCACTTTGGCCTGTGACCTTCCCAAATTCCCGATGTCATCCACAATTGTGAGCAAAAGTGATGAAATATTGCTCACATGGCCACTAGGATTGAAAATATTCAGGAAAATTATCTTTTTGCTCTGGGGATATTTAGGATTGCTAGTCTTTCACAATCCCAAAACTCCTCCAGGAGCAATGGCCGACAAGTAGCAATAAGCAACATGGCAAGGGGAAGCAGATGATTCTCATGCCAATGAGTGAAAAGCAGATCTATTGTGTATTATGGGATAGCATAGCACTGGTGCAAAGACATTTTTACCCAACGGGTCCGCCTCATCAATCATGCAAGCAGCATCCAGCCACTTCCGCCATACTTGTGGATTACCTTGGATGATGTTAATTATTTTGGAAAGTCAGAGGCCAGATTAGTACACCATGACTAAATTCATACTCATTTAAGAGGCAAATTGAGACTGAATTGATACTCATGTAAGGCAAACTTGAGATGATTAAACTTAACGAGTCAATTGAGATTTTTTTTTCTTGTTTTTTGACTAAATTGAAAATTGTCTAAATTACATCATATTAATTACTATATTCGCCAAAATAAACGGCTCCAACACTACCAGCATCATTATTGCATTTACTCGGAGAAGTACAAGAATACTAAAGAAATTAGAAACTAATTTTCTCCATGTAATGTGAGTAATTTAAGAAATATACCAACTTCAATACAACAACTATTACTCACTAAATTTAGAGCAATTAGCTAAACTAGAAACTTACTTTGATTCCCCGTATCCGTTTTAAAGCTCTCAACAAAGTTAACAGCAACTTGACAACTGTCCAATAATGTTTCTTCGTCAAAGGGAAACCCTGATGCATCACTATAAGCTGAAATTAGTTTTTGTAGCTGCTCGCCACCAGGTTGTTTCTGCAAATAAACAAACAAGATGTTGGTGCATATATTCTTGATGACAAGGTTATGGCATATGAAGGTCACTGTTGCATCAATGTGTCTATGTGAGGCAAAATGATTTAGACCAACTACTTACCAGTTTGTAAGAAATACCCTTTCCATTTCGATTTCTACTATCAATATTCTTTGTCAGCATATCTTGTTTCAAAGATTCATGAGAGCCAAAAACTTTGCGTTGTTCCCATATATTGATCTAAGGATATTTAGAAGAACCAAAAGAGATCAATATGTTCAGTAACTTAATTTTGATGAATATAAAATAACATATCTCACAAGAAAGCTCCTGAATAAATAGCTTTACTGTTCAATTAAATCTAATCAGTGTATATCTAACGAAACCAAGCTTACAACACAAGGCTACTACTAAATATCAAGTCCAGGAAGCATATGTTTAAGTAGCCTTACCGCAAACAAAAAGTCATGTGGATGAAAACTTTTAGTAGCAACCATAGCAATGAAAAAATAATGAGAAGAGCATAGCACCATTAAATTTTTAGTACTCCACAGATAGAAGCTAGAGGAAATTTCATTTTGTCCTCCAGTTGATCCTTTTTGATTCAATTATTGTTGACATGCCATAGGAAATTTGTTCGCCATTTAGGTATATGAAGTAAACAAGGGGAAACAATTCCTTCTGTCTGACCTCTCTAGTCTTTACTCGAACTTTCGTTCACTTCAATGTAGCAAAATGAGTCAAGGCCACATTTTTAGGAAGAAAATCTAGGGGAACAATTATCACTTTATAGATTTTAAACTAAGGCTAGCTATATTAGAAATGAATAGCTAAAACATCTACCGACTTGACGTGAAACATTAGAAACCAAAATCCTCAAAGTGTCACGAGAGGTCTCGAATATATAAATGAGTGAGACGAATTGATCTTTTTAAAGAGAAATTAACTTTTAAAATCACTAATATTTTTATATCATATAAGTTAATTCTTTAGATGAATCTAATTAATATTTGATCTTATAAAAATATTTTCTAAAATATATAATCATTTTTTCTATATTTTATATGATTTTATAGGAACCGAAATAACACGACCTGTTTGACACAACTAACACAACATAACATGAATTGTCATGAAAGGGGAGTTCCATTCAACTAAGACCCATGTGCTCAAACCCTAACTTCTCTGATCCTTTTGAGGTTAGCTTATAGTAGGTCTACAATAGAGATAGAAAGTACCCTAAGCCATGAAAGGCACATATATAATATTAAGGTTGTCAAATTGAGGTTCATATATCAGATTAATTTTTTCATATTAAGAATTGTAAAGCTCGTATTATTAAATTCTGCACTTACTTTTAAATGAGTAAAAAAAAAGATAATATCCTAGTTAAAACACACAAAAAAAAATTACTAAAGCAAACAAACTAATTGTTACCCATAATAAAAAATTATAAGTTCGAATAAATTGTTCAAAAAACACACTGTTGTCTATTCATTTTATTTGGCATCAACATTAAAACGGACAAGCGAACATTGACCATCTAATTACTTCTAATAATTGGAAGAATATCATCAACCTCAACTTTGATGTCAATTCTAAGTCTTCATGTCATCAAAGTGAATGAAGAGAGGAAGACAATGACAACACAATGTGAAGATTGCTTTGACATAGTAAGACTTATTATTCTCACTTTTTCTCCACTACGAGCCTTTGTGTGTCAAGAGTTGTCTTTTTTTCTTCTCTTTTATCATTGAGTGTTGATTTTATCCTCGCTGTCGACTTTGAATCATTTAACTTATCATTCTCCTTAAAGTGAGTTATGACTAATTTATAACTACTTTGTGCACACCCAAGCAATTAAACCTATGATTCATTCAAACAAGTTTGAGTTGAACAAAATAAGTACTTTTGATGTAAGCATCATGTATGTCATCCTCATCGGGGTGGTGAGTTGACCCATTGGGGTTATCCTGCACTTGAAGAAGTAGAAAAGGAAAAATAAAGTGATATACTTTATCTTCTCATAAGCATGAGTTAGAAAAATAAAGAACAAAAGGTACTTTATATAAGCTACATTTATATTGCAAGTGCTCAATTATATGTTTGCTACTTGTATAATATTTTCCACATTATTGACAATATAAATTGCCGTTTATTATGCATTAAACCATATATGGTTGCACCAGTCAATTTGATAAAAATAACTTAATTTAATTGGTTTGAGTATTACTTAGTGATATAGCCTTGCATAATTTTATGTAGTACACCTGAATTACTTGAAATAGTGATGTGCCAATGATGATGCTAACAAAATAACGTTACATTTTTTTTAAGTGGGATTATTGATTGGATAATGTTGAATAGCATACTTTTTCATATATATATATATATACCTAGAGAGAGACCATTATGTATATTTTATTTTCTAAAAAATATGGACCACATAAGCCTCATCGGATTGCATCCTTTTTGGAAATATGCACTATGAAGTTTGTAGATCAGATAACATCATCTTAAGACAACCTACTATCTTATGATTGATAATAAGTACTTGCCTTTTTTACAAAATTGCGAATATTTAAGATTTATTTGCGTGTTTAGCAAGATCCATTTCAATAAGACTCAACTTTCATTTAAGTCATCGGGTCAATTTTCTTCAACAAAGTGAACTCTTGTTTGTAGAAGGGAGGGAAAGCACGGAATGACAACTCCTTTCCTCCATTTACATTAAGTGGAAATGAGCAAGAGATGGAGACAAAAGAGTTTCAGAAAGTCAATTTGTCCATAATTTGCCTTCATCAAAGAGGAGAAATGAAATAAAATAACGTTAGTACCCTCAAAGTGTTCCCAAGCCAATCTGCCTCTACAACCACCTTTGTCAAGCTCTCAACTTGGCATCTTGCCAATGGAGGAAACAAGGACACTAGCACAACCACAAAGATTAACAACCTCATTCTTGTCGATTTTGTGAGGCTCTACAAGTTTGTGAACTTGAAAATGTAATAATCATGAGTCAAGGAACTTAGCTCATTAAGGACGTCTCCAATGGCACCCTCACCTATACAATCACATCCTTCTTCTTTAGCCTTATCTTTGTTGGCTAGATTTGGGAGACGAATAGCATCCAAATCCCTATCAGCAATAGACAAGTGGTTCACCTTCGTTAGATTATTTCTTCATTTAATCATTTTCTCTTCTGAAGGACAGTCTTGGTGCAACGGTAAAGTTGCTACCATGTGACCTTAAGATCACGGGTTCAAGTTGTGGAAACAGCCTCTTGCAAAATGCAAGATAAGATTGCGTACAATAGACCTAATGTGGTCTGATCCTTCACCGGAACCCCGCACTAGTAGGAGCTTCGTGTACGGCGCTGCACTTTTAAGTCGTTTTCCCTTTTCCTTCATTATGTGTTTCCAATTGTAAAATTGCACTAGTTAGTGAAATAAAAAAATGACCTAATTGAATTGATTATTACTCAATGATGTCGTCTTGTAGAGAACTCAATGATACATCAAATTTATGTACCATGCCTCAAATACTTCGAACAAACACATCTTAACGATGATGATATTGACAATTTGCACACATTTTTTAAAGTGAAACTATCGATTAAATAATGTCGAATAGCATACTTTTCCATATATATAATAAGCGTTAATCATTTTATTTTTTTATATTTTAACTGTGGACCATATAGGCCACAACTTATTGTGCCCATTTAGCATATATGCACTATGTATTGGTTAGATAGCGTAGCACTTTTATAATTCAAAACTTAGTAAGGACTAATATCTTGCCTTTTATAAGTTTACAAACATTTAAGATTCATTTACATGTTTGGCAAAATCGTTTCAATAAAACTCAACTTTCAACTTTAATGTAAGCCATTAGCCCATTAGGTCAATTTACTTCATCGGTGAGAACTCTTTTTTGCAAAGAGGTGAGGGAAAGCATAGTAAGACAATTTCTTCCCTCCAATTCCTTCAAGTGGAATTGAGCAAGAGGTAGAGATTGAAGACTTCCGCAAACTCAATTTGTCTATGATTTGCTTCCGCCGAGTGTTATTCCCAAGGTATTCTGCCTCTATGATCACCTTCGCCATGCTCTCAATATCTCTCCATTAAAGGAATCGAGGATAACGAATCAACATGATTGACAAATTTGTTTTTGTTGATTTCATGAATTTCAAATGTTCACAAATTTACTATGAGTGCAAAAGGAGTTATAGTGGACAATCAAGGAGCTTAGCTTGGTGAGGTCACTGATGACAGCCTCACTTCCACAGCCATATCTTTCTCTCTCCTCATCTCTGTTACTAGATTCAAGAAAGAGACCAACGACATCAAAAACTCTATCATCGTCGTGATCATCACAGTAGAATTATTTCTTCATTTTGTTTTATATGCCTTTCTCCGTCTCCCTTTAGTGATATCTACAATTACAACTCTCCACCCCCACGGATTGGCGGTAACTGCATGAGTGGTTGCTCTAATAGGTCTTAGGGTCAACTTCTACAAAATGTCTCGCTGGTGCCTAATCTCCCCCCATGCAAAGGGCCGCCACGCTAGGGAAAATGTTTCCCGTGATTTACTCCCTTCCAGAAACTGTGGGGCCGCCCTAGAAGAGCCGCTAAGGTGACGGCTTCACCTTTTGCTCCAATACAATTACAACTCTCCTTTTGCACTTCTCCCCCCTCCACACACACACAATACATTTTAATAAGTGAAATTATCATGCAAAATTGATTCTTCTCCTATTAAATTGTGGTTAGATTCGAGCTCAACCGAAACCCTTGGTTTCACCCTAAAGCTATCCAAAAGAAATTTTGAATTATGACACTAATTCTGTTGATTTAAATTGCTCGAAAAAATAATTATAAATTTTGGGGACTCTATAATGTCCATTAAAAACTGAAATTTGACATAAAAAGAAGTCACTTTTATGAAAGATACTTTAAAGTGAAATGAGATCTGACACACTGATCATATTTCTTCCTTCATAAAACTTTTCCTTCATGTTGTCTTGTAGGAATTTTCACCTCATAGCTATTTACATTTGCTAAAGCTAGCATGTTCTTAGATAAAGTAGGATTCATGATTCCAACTATCATAAGCATTAATAAACAAATATGAGATGCTCAATTTCTGTTACACACAAGGCATAAAAAAAGGTGCAAAAGAGTGACAAGAAGATCATAATGATTAAGAAAAACTGAAATATCTTAAAATAGGAAAAGTAAATTAACTTTTCAGCTAGAACAGAACGAAAAGGAATAACTTGTCTTCACTTACCAATCTATGCACAATATTTTTTTCAACATCGTTTCCATTATCAAGAATGCCATTGAGAACATCAGGAAGAACTTTCCAAAATTCCTCGATAAACTCTAAGCCCTTCCTCCTGCTATTTTGAACAATATCGTTGGCTAAAAAGAGAAAAGATATTCTTTGATCTCTTGAAGCTAAATGAAATTGATGTAGCCACATTTCCACAACCTCCTTTGCTTTCTTTCTATGGAAGATACACCAATGTGACAAAGCTATTAAAGTTAAGTCAATTCAACAAAGCCTAAGATGGATGAGTAACAATACCATGAGTGTGAATTCGATGAAAAAACCAATACTAACCAGCATTGTTCAGACTAGAACAAATGAGAAAGAGTAACGAGGACTCTGCAATCACAATTAGATTACGATTATATTGTTTCTATTATGTGCTGAATAACAGTTTTTTATTCTGTAATAAAGGCTTCAGATAAAGTGAGGATTGAGGGGCACTTACCATACAAACAGATAATAAATCTTCACTAGTATTTTTTTCTAATTGTCTTGTTCTTAGTATCTGATGAGATCTAGACGGCTACAAGCAAGCCATTCAAACATAAAAGGAATAATGCAAATCTTGGAATCCAATAACTAAACAAAATAATAAATATATAAATAACTGCCTGAAACAATATCAAGAACAAAATCATGCAAAAAAACTGAATAAATAGTTGTGCAAAAACGAACCCAAAAGGAAAGGAAGCCACACAAAGATATAGCTTTTTTCCAACTGATGATTTCTGAAGCCAAACTAGACAGAATGTGACAGTTACCTATGCGTTATGACTGATCATTTGAAACTGTTTTTCTTGTCATAGGACATGGCATAATTATTAAATTATTTAGGCACCTGAATATTAAGACAGTAATATGATAGCTCATGTCCTGTACAGCACATCAATTTTCATAACTAATTAAAGTTAATGATAATATATAGATCTATAGCACAAGTGTCTAAGTAATTCAATAAAAAGTTCTAAAATCTGAAGAATTTCCAACAGGCACAAGCATTAATGGTAAAACAAACTACTTTCCAAATTGATATATACCAACAGAAATAGAAGGATACTCTCTATGCTATGTTGTGTACTGTTAAGGTTAAGAAGTTTGTCCGCCAAAATCTGCTCATTGAATGGCCCATTCGTCATGCCTGAAATATACTTCTGGTAGTTAAATATGCCAGACGACATAGACATTTCAATAGATCCACTTGAATTAATAAAATCGGAATCCATAAAAAAAGAGAAATGCAGGTATATTAGGAAAAACCAGAAAACAGTATCAATAAAAGATTCCTTCAACTATTAGTAATACATATTTCCTTTTTGAATCAGTTTATGAAATAAGAATCAGCCAAAAATCCACCGGTTAAACCATCTTATCAAAAGAAGTGACCCTCACATTAAAACAATAGAGAAAATATCATTTCACCCCTTAAGTTCACTTTCTTTTCAATGCATTCTATAGTTTTAATATCATCAACATTATCAGATCATTCTTTGTCTACCTGTGATGTTTCATAGCACTAGCAATATGTTACTCGAACCTCACAACAACCAGTTTGATTAATCGTATGTGAAACGTATAAGAAAGATGCATGATATCAATTAATTTTCTCTTAAAACAACACATTCTTACTTAAATATCAAGCAAATATTGTTATGGCTATCTGACACTTGTAGGAAGTATTCAAGGAACATTAAATGAAAAGCATTTCGAAAAATTATCGATCCCTATAATGAAATTAAGTAGATTACTTTCCAAAATCTACAAGCTTCTATCTGCCTGTTTGAGGGTGAAATAAAAGCTCTCTATGCTTACTTGTTAGGAACATTTTCTTTTGCAGAAAAAATGAGTTTACTTGCAAGTTTATGTCCCTTCTTTTAGGGTTTAACAACTGCTACATTGCACTATTCAAAACTAATCAGATAAAATAAATAGGCAGAAATTCTGAAACATTATATTTACAGCTTATGGTGAAAATAGTAAGTAGGGGATCATGATTAAGACATATCCAAACTTGCATGATCTGGAAACATATGGTAAGAAGATCAGATATAGCATTCAATATCTAAGTAACTCAACAAGTTACCCTTCCTCAGTACATACAGAATAGATAATCTATTACTCAAAAACTGCACACCGCTATTCAGAATTATAAGTAAAGGGGGGAAAAATAACCTCTTTTACAAGAAAACAGTTCAGATAAAAAGATAATAGTTTGCACAAACGCGCATACCCGAAACTTAAAAAAACTTTTCAAATCAGAAACAAAAGGGAATGTGAACAATAGGACACCGAAAGCACAATAATCCAGAACCAATCAAACCTGGTAAGACTACCGCCGCCGAGCGGAACCACAGTAGGTCGTCAATGAAGTGGGGAGATAGGAAGATTGAGGCATTCTGGGCGCCTTATGAAGGCAATATAGGTAGTAGGGGGGATGAACTAGGGTTTCCCCTCCCCCGGCCTTAAATTGGCAGGAATTTTTTCATAAGAGGGAAGAAATCATTTGCCGCTTGGCTGTCGTCGAGGAAGGGAAGGAGTATGTCACGACTCGCCCGGGGTTTTGACGCCAACGAGCGGAATCGGTTCGATGACCGATGGATTCAGGTCGGGCTGCGAAGGGCTCGGTACGAGATCAAAACGTGATCCAGCGTAGATTTGCTCCGTGTTCTTGGCTTCCGTTTTCCCCATTGGATTGACCAGTATCCTCCTTTCCCTCCCTAAAATACCCTTCCTCCTTTATAAATATTATTTTGTTTTTTTAATAAAAGAAATAACACTTTACACCTTGCAATTAAAAAATATTGCATTTTTCACGCAAATGTAATTTAAATTATAAGCAAATTTGGCAGGTTAATTAAGTACTGTGCCACTTTACATATTTTGCAAATTAAGGCGAACGTAAAATTTTAACCGAAGTTTTACAACTAATGGCAAATATTTTATTCATTAGTTTTTATCTCTCCTATATTTATATTTGTTTTTATTTATAGAAAGGATTTTAACAATTGTAGTGATTTTTTTTTTAATTAAGAATTCAATCTTGGGAACCGATTAATTTTGATTCAGTCTTACACAAAATTTTCA
The DNA here is from genome assembly GCA_037833815.1 of Zingiber zerumbet. NCBI lineage: Eukaryota > Viridiplantae > Streptophyta > Magnoliopsida > Zingiberales > Zingiberaceae > Zingiber > Zingiber zerumbet. Next base: position 1,828 of record JBBMJZ010165409.1, on the reverse strand, counting down.
TTAATGGTAAATTTAGAAGTAGTCGTAGTGCATCAGACACTTGATCGACCATACTTAAAGGGATGACTTTGACCGAACAAAAAAAAAACATGGAAAATTCAACCCGAGTCAACGAAACTAGGACGTCAACCACGTTAAAATAAAAATAGATTCGCCTAGATTTTATTTGAGCCACCAAAAGCTCGTACATTATTCCACGAACTTCTGATACTAAAATCTATACAGGAAGCCGGAAGGAATCAAAATGGCGGCTTGTACATTGGATTGGAATAATACTGGAGCATCTTACGTCCACTACTGGTCATCCCTTTGTTTGTATGCGATAGAGACGGCTTTACATTAGGGGTTTGACAGTCAACTCATTAAATCGACCAATCTATTTATACCGATCCAAACTAAATCGAAAAAAACAATCCACCGAATATAAGGTCAGATGTATGATCATGATATTACATTATCCGATCTAGTAGAATCGGATAATTTTTTATCCCAATAACTGAACCAACTCGATCCGCGATCATCCCTACTTGTAGCAACTACTGTCAATAAGTTGCTACACTTTGTAGTAGCTGCTGCCGATAAACTGCTACACGTTGTAGCAGCTACTAACGATTAACTGCTACAACGTGTAATGAGTAATGTATATTATCATTTTAAAATATTTTTATTTTTTTTATTGTTTTATATTTATATTTTATATTTCATTGGATATAGGGTCGGATATCCAAATAATTGACAATCCGTCGGATATCAGATACATAATAACCACCGGATGTAGGTCATGATATTGTATTATCTGATCTAATAGGGTCGGATAGTTTTTTATCCTAATAATCGAACCAACCCGATTCACGATCATTTCAACTTTACATACCGTCTCTCTATAATGTAAATAAAATTTTATATCTCCATTGAAAAGATCTTTATTTATATTTCTTATTCAAACATATTTACGTAATTATTATGATATTTTAAATATAAAAAATCTAAAAATAAATATAGTTCCTCTTAAATTCAGTATATTAAATTAAAATTTAATATATTTTCTACTAAATTAAGCATAATATTTTTTTCCACATTGAATATAAAATATGCTATATTTTCTTTAAATGGTATTCAATTGAATAGAAAATATATTAATTTTTTTTTAAATGATGCTGAATTTAGGAAGAATTATATTAAACAAGGAAAAAGTCGTGCTCAATTTAATAAAAAATATACTCGATTTTAATTTAAAGTGCTGAATTTAACATAAATTATACTCATTTTTAGACTATTTGTACCTCAAAAATAGGAGGGACAATTTTAATAGAAAAAATACTCGATTCTAGTATAAAGTGTCGACTTTAAAAGGAATTATACTCATTTTAGTATATTTTTTTTTATCAAATTGTGCGCGATTCTTTTTTCACCGGATGGAAAATATACTAAATTTTCTTTAAATGTTACTCAATTGAATAGAAAATATATTAGATTTTCTTTAAATGATGCTGAATTTAGAAGGAATTATATTAAAGTAGAAAAAAAACCGTGCTTAATTTTATAGAAAATATACTCGATTAAAGTGTTGATTTTAAGATGAATTATACTTATTTTTGGACTTTTTATATTTAAAAAAAATTTGAGGACCAATTGGTTAACAATATTTGTATGAAAAAATTGAAGTAAATAAAATTTTATATACTGAGAGTGGAAATAAAATTTTTTATAATTAAAAATAACATATAAAAAAAATAAAATTATGATTAAATTTTTTTCTCTATTATTCTTATTCCCTTTGTTTCCGATCCTTTGCTACAAGAGCAGTTCGTTCCTACTCCTCCGAATC
>JBBMJZ010165109.1:0-20693 GCA_037833815.1 Zingiber zerumbet | reverse complement strand
GTCGATTGGCGAAGAGCTTTTAGTAAGGGAAGGGTACCCACGGGATAGGTGAGACGATAGTCGATTGGCGAAGAGCTGAACGAAGGGAAGGGGCGAGTATAAGTGAGAAAGTCTTGTATTCGACGGGCTACGAACGAGTGATAACGACGTGTCACGACTATCCGATGTTCGTTGCGCTCCTGGCACCTATCCTTATGTTCGCTGTCCGTACGATTCCCCCACTACGCGGTACTAGTGAGTTAGACGGGTAGACGTGGCTTGGGCCAGTGAGTTCGACGCGGTAGTTTTGTAGAACGACTACGGTATGCAAAAACATATAATGAAATATAGTGACGTCGTAAATGTAATTTATTATAAGCAGGGGCCTTCTCCTTCCATTCAGATAAGAGACTACGGGACGAGCGAGAATTACAGCGACGTGGAGTGAGAAAGTATTCGTATTCGACGGGAAGGGACCTAATATAATTAAAGCAGGTGCCGCCCCATATAAATATAAAGAAGTCAGAGTTCCTTCTGTTCATGCTTTTAAGAGCGAAGAGTCAATTCCTTCAGGCGTAGCTCCTTTTGTTTACTATAACGGGACAACACAACAAATAGGATCGCGCTTTATCGGGACAAGAACTCACATCCCACTGCCGTGCACATATTATAAAGAAGAACTGGTGCCTAGACTATTATAAAGAAGAACTGGTGCCTAGACTACCGGAGATCTAATTTGAATGGCCTTGCCCAATAGTAGTGATAGGCTACTCCTACCGCCTTACGAGCTTCCGGAATAGAAAGATGAGAGCTTATAAGGACTCGTAAACACCTCCGCTAAAGCTGAAAGAAAAGCTGCTACAAGAGCGTACCACCCGGTCCTCCTTCCGAGTGAAGAGATTCAGATTCCGATTCCATGGAAAGATATTAATATGAGAATACGCAATTCAGATTCCATAGGATATGAGAATACGCAATTCAGATAAATTTGAATCCTGTCCCGACCTAAAACAGACTGGATAAGAGGTGTCCAATTAAAAGACAAGATTTGCTTATACGTTCGGGACTATGAAAGACCCAAGAAGAACCTATCCTCCACTGACATATCCCATTCAACGAGAGATAAGGCTTCTACTTTCTCGGGAGACACTAATTCTATTTGAAAGCTTTTGCCAGTGGCTTAGTTAGTATTATATGTTCCGGTGGCTTTAGTTCTTCCAGTTTGATCCTGTCCAGTTCCCATTCAGCGTTACTCCTCTTTTCAGTAAAAGTGCCTTGAATCGGGACTCTACGGAACTCACTAAGGCAAGGAGCGAGTGATAAAGTATTCGACGGGGAAATCAGTCCTCGGGACTCTCCGGAACTCACTAAGGCAAGGAGCGAGTGATAACGACGCGGACGTCTCGACCGATAGAAACGACTTAATTAAGATAAGAAAGGGACGAAAGGGCTGAACGTAGGGAAGGGACGAAAGTGCGAAGAGCGAAAGCGAGAGGAACGAACTGAACATGTAATTAGTGACGTGGTTAATATGAAAAACTACCGCGTCGAATACAATACAATACTTTATCACTTATATTCGTATATTCGCCCAAGCAACCCACGGACAACCCTCTCTAGCAACATCTCTCTCTCTATCTCCCTGCCGGTTTTTTCGTTATACTCGCTCCTTATCAGTCTTGTCGCTTTCTCCCCTTTCATTCCCTTGGCTTAGTTAGTTGAATCTCTTCCGGTGGCTTTTCTTTCTTTTGGAGCGGAAGGCACGACTAAAAGGAGTGGTGAATGCTTGTTGTTCATGGTTTTCCTTCAGCTATTTATAAGTAGCCTTATTCTTAAGCTCCGCCTCAATGGGACGAATACAAATGTTAGTAGCTCCACCAGCGTACGAGGAAACAAATAGACTCGACTGACTTGAGAGGAGATCTGTCGTAGTTTTGTAGCTTAAATAGCAACCGGCCCGGCTGAGATAGATCTTTTCTAGGAAAGAGTAAATAAAATAGTACGCGTTCGAGACTCAGTTGAAAGAGAGTGATAGGAAACAGCTGCCGGGAAGAGAATAGGCACCATAGCGAGAGGAACGAGTTCAAAAGTATTCGACGGTAGAGGGATCGACCGATAGGGTATGTAATAGCTCGACCGGAAGGGTTAGAAATGTATCTACGTTTTGAATCCATAATGCTGATGGGGATCGGGTAATCTGCTCTGGGGCGAAAAGAGCTCAAATTGAAATCAATCCCTTCCAATTAGGATTAGGAAAAGGAAAGCATTCAAGCGCTTATTAAAGAGGAAATGCCTCTCGTACGGGATCATTAAACTATATCTGCCTCAAGGTATAAGATTCTGTCTATTTTCTTTGTTGAAATCAACAGGAGGGAGATTGCTTTCAAGAAAGGGAGGGATCGACCGAGAATAGAATATAAGGAGCGAGTGATAACGACGCGGAGAGGAAACTTCCCCTCGCAAGACTTTAATTTCATTCATTCTAAGGGACGAAGGGATAGAAATAAAGGCCCGAGGCAACGACGGGTAGCGACGTCGACGTGGGATCGAGCGAATGCTAGATAGAGATCATTGTTAGAGAGAGAGGAAACTTCCCTTAAAAAAAAAAGGGGAATTAGCAAGTTCTTTTCCCCACCTTGAGAAGATATTAATTATTCACTTTAGTTCGTTTTATTTTAAAATACTGAAATTGGTACGCGAAGAGGCTAATGAAGCACAATTGTTAGTGGAGTCTCTCATCAGTACGAGTGCTCCTTGGCCCCTGATTTCCATATAAAGAAAGGACACGACGAGGAACGAAAGTGTGAAGAGCGAATTCAAATGAATGAGCGAGAGTTACGAGTGAGTTAAGTATTTGTAGTAGACGTGAACCTACGAAAGGGTTTGCCAGAGAATTAGGAGTTCCTATCGTAATGCATGATTACTTAACTAGTAGGAAAGAGTCCACTCGTGTCCTAGCTCGTCTGAGAGCTAGATGAGCTTCATAAGTCTCCTCAGCTCCACTCAAATTAGCTTCAGCTATTGAAAGAGGAGGCGGATCAATGTCAGTACTTATTTCTGCTCCTAAAATGGTTTTAATTATTACCTATTATAGCAAAAACACCCATCAGAGCCACCGTTAACCATTGGTCCTTGTTAAGGTCTTTCCTACTTCTCACCTATATCTACAGCCGTGGCAATGGGGGTTGGTAATACGCCAATTTGCCCACTACAGATCTCTTTCTTTCACTTCTGATTCTGAATGGTCAGTACACTAGGATTATTTTGAATTTCTTCAACTCCTCATAGCTTTCGCGGTAGCTTCATCGATCTTACCTTACCCACCAAATAAAAGGCTTGCTCGTGAAGACTGTCTAATTCTCCGGAAAGGATCATCCCCCTAATTCTTTCTGCAAGACCAACATATTTGATTTTCCTGGTTAGGTTCCCCAGTAAAGACTTCTGCCACGAAGAAGGGTTGTGATAAGAAACTTCTGCCACGAAGAAGGGTTGTGATAAGAAAGGCTCAAGCGTGCTCTGGCAAAGATCTCTTAAACGATCTTCTTCGGATAATTCGTCCAACCGCTATCGCTATAGCTATAATGATTTTGTCCTTAAGTTCTTTTCCAACCGCTATAATGATTTTGTCCTTAAGTTCTTTGTAACGTTGTGAACTTAACTCTGATCGCAGTTTCGTAATAGAAATATTATAATATAATAAAGCAATCCCTTGCCTCCTCTTCCTTACTACCAACGATTCGAGGTTCTAACATAGTTGACGTTGAATCGAAAGGTGCAGGATAAAGACCTTGGGCAGAAAACCCTCTTGATAGTACGGTAGTTGCATCTAAATGTTCAAATGTCGTGGTAGGAGCAGGGTCGGTCAAATCGTCCGCGGGTACATAAAGTAAAGGGCTTGTATCGAAGGATCTGGTAGAAGTCATTCTTTCTTGCAAAGAACCCATTTCTGTACTAAGGGTAGGAACCCACTGCAGAAGGCATTCTCCCCAATAAGGCGGTCTGATCCCGCTTGGACGAAACGATATTGTCGATGAATAGAAGTACGTTCATTAACATCCCGGAAATATTCCGCCATGGTTAGTGCAGTCAAACCAACTCTCATACGAGCTCCCGGCGGTTCATTCATTTGACAAAAAACTAGATGCAAGATTTATTGAAGACTCCGGATTCTTTCGTAAAGATCATTTACTTCACGAGTACGTTCGCCTACTCCGCAAAAGAAAATACGGATACGCCTCCTAGAGCTTTGGCAATGTTGTTCATCAATTCCATGATGAGTACTGTTTTACCTACTCCCCCAAATAGTCCTCTTTTTCCTACACGGCGATAAGGAGCTAAACACTACTTTCATTCCTCTTGAAAAGATTGTTTGTCTATAAAGGCTGGTGCGGGTCTATGAATAGGAGATGTTGTGCGTCTATATCCAATTATCAAGAGGCTCCCATTCGTCCGAGTCTTGCTCTGCCGACTGGAACGCGAGCTCCCATATCAATCACTTCCATTCCCCATCCCTTGCACTGCTCTCACTCTAATTTGTCCTAATATATGTTGTACTTCACAAGCACAAGTCACATTAATACCCATTTGCCTTCCTCTTTGTTCGGCGCCGTACTCTGAGGCCCTAGGTTGAGTGTGGAAAGCGCAGGAGGGTAGGATTGATTCTTCTTTCTATATATAAGAAGTTCAATATGTCGAAAATGTGCCAATGAGTTAGCACGAGTCCGTAGATTCAATCTATCATGAGTCTCCCTCCTTTCCTTTCAAAGCCTGACGAGCTCGGATCCGCGAATTCCCACTTCCTCCAAGGCCCGCCGAAAGAGAGAAGTTGAACAAGTGGCAAAGGAAAGACTGAAGACTAAGCCCGTCGTCAGACTCTGATTATCGAGCGAGGGGGACCGTCGCTCTTCCGTTCTCTTCTTGGCTTCTCCTCTTCTTCATTGAATTCGGTACATACTTCTGATTAGTATGAGTTGGTGCGGGCGAGAGGAAAGCGAAAGCGCGTGCGGTGGAGTGGTTCTTCCTCGACCAGCAGGAGCAGGAGAGGAAGGCCTCCCGAGTGCTTTGTGTCCGTTGCAGCGGCCCTCGCTCCGTACGAGTGCTTTGCCATTCTTCTCCGAACCTGACTCACCGACGGCTGCTCTATTTGAAGCCATGAATCTATGGTTCGGTAGTAGTTGCCATCTGCTCTTTTATTGAATGATGTACCAGATCGCACTACATCGCACAAGTCCAAGTAAGTACGAGCACTGAGTGCCGTGCTTTCACCCTCTTAATAACCTTTTCTCGGAATAGCGGGCTGCTACTTACTCGTACGTTGCTAAGGAGCCGACTGAGTCAGCCAAATCCCTTCCTTGGCTCAAAGGGGAGGTGGGGAAAGAAGAGGTACGATAGAACGTTAATTATAATAAGCCCAGCCCTTCGGGGCGCAATGAATAGGGGGTTTCAGGCACTTTTCATAACCGACCCACAGGACAAAAGTCGCTCGACCCTTACGTGGGGAATGATTAGAAGTAGCTACCTATAGGCCTTGACTACATAATGCTAAGAAGGGGAACGACTATGAAAAGGATTGGGAGATTAGCTCCCGTACGTCCCTCTATTTAGAGTCTTGTTCGCGTATAAGGAAGGACAGAAAGAAGAGAGGGAAAGCGCTCATATGCGGTCGCTTCTTACGCTCTTTCTTCCGAAGCCCTTCGAGTTCTCATTCCATAGTCTTGGAATTCCGTATGGCATCGCTTGGCTGTCCCTGAGTTCCGGTAGTGGCGGCTAGCCCCGCACTCCACTCTCCTTATTGTTCTCAAGTATGAGTTCAATGGTTGCCTTCTCGTCTTCCCTTAATCCCAGCCCTCACTTTCACTGTCGGCCGCTTCTTCGACCTTTCTTTGATCCTCCGCTCTTCTTGGATGGTATGAGCTGCCGTCTTCAGAAAGGGACGAGAGAGAAGGAGTGCTCGACCGCTAGGTGCTCCATGGTCCCTGACAGAAAGCTTCCTTTATTAAACCATGAACGACTCTAGCTTATGAATAGCCCGTCTTCACTATCGCATTAGTCTATCCTACCGCCTCGGGTTCACCGGCCGGGCACACCTTTCCGGCTTCGCAAGAGATTCATTAAATAGCCGCCTCTTTCTCCATTCCCGACAGTCAAAGCAGAGAATGTGCGATAGAGGGGTTGCTTTGATAGTTTAATCTCTTCATATAGCTATACCTTATTGCACCAGAAGTGAAAAAGAGAGGATTTGAGTGAGAACTCAAAGGAAGCGGGACTCTTCAATAATCGCTTGAATATGCCGGGAAGAGAAAGGAGGTCTTTGCAGCTGGCTTCGCATATTGTAGTCGTAGTCTGAGCTCACAGCAGCGTACGGTTCGCGTTCGGCACTAAACTAATTGATATAAGACGAGGAAGGGGACCCCGACTAGTCCTAGCCCCGAACCAGAGCAGCAGCCGGCCTTGCGTCTGCCAGTCCCCTCCTATTGCTGCAGTAGTTCTCCATCGGTTCTTTGAGTGAATTAACTGAGTGATAGGCGCAATCAAGGCAAAGATGGACTCTTCTCGACCCTCCATTGGTGATCGGGAGTGTGGTTCGAACTCGACCCTCAGTTGCGGATCGGGATCGAGGTGATCGGGTGTCTGACGCATATGGCATCGGGATCGACCGGGTCTCTCGCACTACATGAGGACTTCCTCCCTTTACCCAGGGTTATCGATACGTACGTGAGGAAAGGTTTCCCATTAGGGGTTGTTTGCGAGGTCGAGCTAGAAACCCGAATGTGCCGTTCATCAATCTTCGGACAGGTCTCACTGATCGCCCTATTCCCTAGCTATTCAAGCCAGCCTATGTACAGGGCTTAGGCCTTCTTTAGCTCCGGATTGCGAAAGCCCAGTCTCCTATTGGGCGATCCGGAGAACGGAATCAACATTCGAATGACCATGCCTCTGACCGGAATAGAGAGCATAGTAACTTACTGCATGAGCACGGAGATCCTGAGCTACTAAGCTCAACGGATCCTTCCCACCGGTATCAACCTAGGTTTGCAGGAAGTCAGATCGCCCCTAACAAAACAAAACAAAACTACTATACAAACAAATACAAGACAAAAACTCTCAAGCAGATTACCCGATCCCCATCAGCATTATGGATTCAAAACTACGAAAGCCATAGCTATTACTCTACCCCTCTCTCAGCGGATAATTACCAGTATAGTTGCGTGAATGGCACGCGCCATAATGCTGATGGGCCCTAAATTACGGTAAAGCGAGCCATCGTCAGATGCCCAATAGTTTGACTCGACTTTTTAAATCAATCAATTTAGGAGTCGAGCAACTTGAAATGTAAATTGTCCCGAGAAAGAAAAGGCCCGAGGTAACGACGGGGCGACGTTAAGACTACACTATTAAGTGCCAGTGAAAAGAATCAAAGAAAACACTTCCGTGCGAGACAGGGGTTGCTCTCTTCTTGCTGCTCTTATTATCCTTTCAATCGTACCGTACGGGAGCAGGCATTTCACTTTGGCCAGTTGAAAGAGCTAATGAATGGGGAGCCAGTAAGCACGCACGAAAGAAGCTTCTGAACGCCCCGCCTTATTAGTTCTAGCTCGAGGAACGAGTGATAACGACGTGTTCAAACGAGCCAAGCGAATAATGAAATAGCATTGCACACCGAACCGGCTTCGCAAGATCTTCTATAGCCCACAGTAGGCATATTCAAGATGAGTTGAAGTACCTGGACCAGGACTCATTAATAATGATCATTCCTACCTACGGGAGTTCTAGGCGCAGACGAAAGCATAGCATACTACTTTACTTATATAATAGAAGTTTCATCACGGTTAGGGACATACTTTAAACTAACATACGTTCCCCTCCGAAGCAGGTTACTTCTTTTCTTTATTGTATGCGAAAGGGATTCTTTCCATTAGAGTGAGAGACTCCGTTGCTGCTCTAGTTTCAGCTGCTGTTCAAGTTCTAGTACTGAGTTCTTTATAATAAGCTATCAGACCAAAGCTCTAAAAAACGTCAGCAATCTTTGTTTGCAGCGGGACAGGGCCGATGGAGGGCTCAAACATCTTGGAGCGGCAGGCAAAAAGGATTCCATTCGTGTTCATGGGACTCAGAGGGAGTGAGAGGCATACGCTCTGGCTGCTCTTCCAGGCTCCACACCTGTTCTTTAAAGTCAGAGTCACCTTCAGATTCTGAGTGATAGGCAAGAACTCTTATTAGAGTCTCATGAGCAAGGATAAATGCACATTTCGTTTCCAACCGCGTCGGAGAGGCCCTACCGCATTTCAGCAATTTCTGTTTATAATGCGTGAATGGCGTCGGATAGGAGTTCATTCCAAAAGAGTGAATGGCACAATGCTATGAATCTATTCGACTGCTGCTCCTTGGTTCACCCATCGGATAGCTGCAGTCTAACACACGTCGATGTCGCTCCTTCCTTAAAGAAAAAGTCTTCATCCTAGTCGCTCTGCTCGGACATTCACCACGTCGCTCTGCTCGTCCGTCGATCTAATTCTATGAGTGCGGAGGGGAGGAAAGTTAAGCGAAAGGAGCATTAGAAGCTTCAAGTGATAGGTATCAGTCCGTTCCTGTAGTTGCTGTAGTTGTGCCTGTCTGAAGTACGGGAAAAAGAAAAGAGTAGTGATCCAGTCCATGAAGTCACGTCGCTCGGCCCTTGGGCAATAAAGACTATGAACTCTTTCCATTTACTCTGTGCTAAGTGTTCAGTTCTTCCTCCCTTCGGTCAGCCTTCCCTTGCCTTTGAAGTCACAGGTAACACGTCGCTCGGGTGAGCACTCCTTTCCTGGCATTCCAGGAACGAGCGAGTTAGACGTGAACTGTAATATTTGCTTCCTCATGTCCCTTGCTAGCAGCTCTCAAGTCATTCTTCTTTTCTGCAGTTTCTGGTTGTGTCGGGTTCTGTTCTTGCTCCTTGTTAAGCTCATTCTGAATTCAATTCCTAGCTTCCATAGGAGTCTCCATCCTCTTACTATCCAGCTTGAGCATATGCGGTTCAGACTTCTTCAAATCAACCTGTGAGTTTGTTTCTGCTGTTCCAGAATCTCCATTGACAGCTGTTGTTGTTGGTTCTTCCTCTCAGCATTTTCCAGCAGCTTCGGTGGATCTTGTTGTATTTGAGAAATTTGTCCATGTGTGGCAGGTCTCCTTCACTCGCTGTATTGGGCTGGGCCATCTTTACGACCTTGAAACTGGTGTTTCTGTTTATAGGCAGCAGTAGTAGTAGGTTTTGTTGAGATCGATGTTGGCCGCTAGAAGGGGGGTGAATAGCTCGATTCCTGCGTTGGTTAGTGTTCTACAAAGAATATGCAGCAGAATCAAATCAGAACACTAAACAGAAAGATCAAACCAGGAGACACCTTACGTGGTTCACGATTCCCCTGAATCGCTACGTCCACGGCCTAAGCACACGAAGTCAACTATTTTGATCCTCTTCAGTTGAGCACTGGAGGTGGAGAAACCTCTTACAATCAGCAGTTACAAGCAGTAATAATAAAGACAATAAAAGCTTGTATGAAACAGAGTATGGGCGTGATTTGCACGAAGTGGTCTGTCTTCCTCGAAGCCCCTTGACCCCTTTTCCTTTATATAGCCTTCAGTCCGAATCCTGCTGTTTGCTGATCTGGCGACCATCAGTCGACTGCTCATCAGTCATCAGTCGACTGGACCTTCAAATCTTATCCGCATCATGCCGTTGAAACTTCCATCTGCGGCTCCATTTGAACTGGTCGCTGTAGCATCAATTGACTGGTCCTACCAGCAGTTGACTGATCAGTGCTCAGTCGACTGCGCCAGTCGACTCCAAAACTTTCTGTGCTCTTCCTACAGAACTCAGTCGACTAGCCAGTCGACTTTAAAACATTCTGTGGATTCGACAACGTCTGAACCATCAGTCGACTGGTTCCCGTGACTTCAACCATTTCTAAGATCGAGTCCGCTTGCTGTCTACCCTCGTCCCTTGTATACAGTTCACTCCACTCTCTCTCACATGGAGTTTTTATTCTCCGGCTTCAAGGCTTTCTACCGTCAAGCTGCGTCCCTCGGATGAGCCCTCGGCTCCTCCTCAAGCCATCCTTCGCGCCTTTGCTTACGTAGCTCACCTTCTCAGCCTGCCATGCTCCGATGCTCCTCGTCCTACGGTCCCTCGGATGCTCCATCCTTCTCCGATCTCACGGACCTCGAGCCATCGAGCCATCACGACCTTGGCCACGCCAAGTACCTATATACTTGGTAGATCCTGCACAACTTAACACACAAGTCAGGTAAGCACCTAACTGAAACCCTTAGCCCAACTCATCAAAACACTTAGCTGCATCACAGCAGTAGGGGACGAGAGCTCCAACAGGTTTGAGACCCCTGTCCACATGTGATTTCATTCGTAGGCATCTATTGAGTTTATGTCCCAACATTTTACAGTGTGAGCAAAACATCGGCTCATACTCATAATCAACCCTCTACGTATACTCTCCATCCGGTAGTCTAATCTTTACACTTCTAACTAGATCTTTCGATGCATCAACTTCAACCAACACCCAAGGAGATTCTTGCCTTGGTTCGAGTCATCATGTCCGTATACAAACAAAGGCTTACCCACTTTAGATGCTATTCGACTAAGACACTTGGCATTCCAACAATCAAGTGGTAGGCACGGAAGGTTGATCCACACCGGTACATGTTTGATCTAATGATCATCAAACTTGAAGTCTCTAGGCATGGTTTTCAGCAGCAATTAGGTAAGGCCATTTACGACTACAAAATACTGCTGATGGGTTTTTAGGGGTTCCATTTAGACTCCTGTAATTTTAGCAATTATACTGGTAATAATCCGCTGGGATCGACCGATAGGGAGTATAAAGATAGAGAGAGAGAGTCTTTTGTGTTGTTTGTTGTTAGGGTAGGTCTTTCGTAGTTTTGAATCCATAAAATACTGCTGATGGGGATCGGGTAATCTGCTGCGATTTTTGCTTATGTGATAATGACGCGCTCGACCATAATGAGGGCCGAGACCCCGCGCACTTCCTCTTAGCCGAGCCCGGTCCTGGCCAGTTCGCCAAGCCATCAGACCAATCGCAACCGTTTCTCGCATCCAAACATCTTTCTTTATCATTCGGATCGAGATGCCGATCTTGATGAATTTAGACCGATAGGCTTACAAGAGCTCAAGTTTCATTCGTATATCTTCCGTTCCGATATAGATAGATGGATAATGAACTTCGAGTTCGCACACGTCGCATACTCTCATTCCCAACTTATGAGCTCTCTTGCCGGAGGTCCTTCCTCTCGACTTCGCTTAGAGTACTAATCTTTCTTTATTAAATAAAGTAGTGCTGTGCTCATGGTTCTAGATCGGGAGAGAGGGCGGGGAATTAATGCCTCTGCAGCGAGTTCCATGGCCAATTGCAGCTATAGGAATGAACTCGTAAAGGATCAAAGCTAAAGAAAAGAGTGCAAGGCCGTGGAAGAGATTCAAGTGAGAGATTAGCGCTTTCTCCATTCAATCTCAGAACTCACATGAGGTTGCAAGTTCTATCCCTACTTTACTACATTTCTGTAATGAAAGCAGTCAAACGCCTACGATTCTATCTGCTTCATTGGTTGAACATGCCTTTAATTACATTAACTACTTGACTGCTTCACTGTAGGCGAAGTCGAGCAGCTATCGCTTCATTTGTTGCTCGCTGCTGGCTCTCGCTCATTCGATGAGTTCAGTTGGTTCCGCTCCAGGTCTACTGGCCCGCTCACCCCGGTCTAGTCTAATGTAAGCACTGGCCCTAGGAAGTTTCTCCGCTTCCCCACCAATGGCATGGCTCCGACCGATAGCAGAGCTGGCTTCGTGAGCAGTATTATATAAAGAAGGATAGGAGGGTCGGCTAAGCATATAGGATGGGACTGCTCCTGCCTTACCGCTCATGGCTGATGCTTCCTCCCCATCTTCCAGGACATCCGGCATGCAATGGACAGGCTACTCGGGCTAGAGTTCATTCATCCCACACGGGACAGGTCTATATCCGGCTGCTCCGACTCTTGTGCCATTGGAAAGAACTCATATAGTATGCGAAGTCGAATAAACTCATATAGTATGCGAAGTCAGCGAGTGGAATGAACGAGCCAGCAGTGCGAAGTAGAGAGATCTCCGTTGAGGACCTCCAAGAATCTGACTTGTCTAGCCGATAGCAGATACTGGGTCATCGTAGGTCTGTTCAGCACCTCCAAGAAAAAGAACATGACTCGGAGTTGAGGAAGGGAAAGAAAGAGTTGGTCTTTGTTCAGCATCGGAAAGGAAATGACTCGTAGTTCAGGAAGGGAATGAGAAGTAGAGCCAGCAGCAAGTGAAGCGGCCAAAGCGATAGCGGGTCAAATAAATACGTGAAGCAGAGCAACAAATGAAGCACCAATTGAAGCGATAGCGGAATGCGGTAGTCTGGAGCTGAGCCAAATAGAGCTTGCTTAAACTTTCTCTCAGCAAAGGCACTACCTACTCATTCAACTAATGTTGCTAATCAAAGTGTAACTAGATATGAGAGGCAGATGATCTGAGGCAAAGAATGAGCGGCCAATTGAAGCGAAGCTACATGCGGCAGAGAATCAAGAATCTCCAAGGCATGGCAAGAAAAGCGAAAGAATCTCGGAATGAATCTCTCGATATCCATCTCTCAGCATCAAGTCTAAGACACCATTCTTAGATAAGAGAGACGGATCTAAGAGGAATGAAGAGTAATCCTTCTTCTCCTTGACTCCAGCTACCATAGCTGATCTGCATCCACAAGTCGCCGATCCGATATCAATATATATTGGACAGCTACTACGGTCTCGCTACCGGACTTTGAAGGTGCTATGCGGCAGAGAGCACTAAGGCCCAAGAGCGAGCCGACAAGTGAAGCGAAGCGCAACGCGGCAGAATATTCTGACATCTTGTGCAACCGTTTCTCGCATCCAAAAGAACATTTCTTTCTCGGATCACATTGGTTGGGATGGGACCAAAATCACATTCATTTCTCTACCAGATCGATCTTACTCACTCAGGGCTAAATAAAGCTCGTCGCTAGCGCTCTCATAGTCACTGCATTCGCTCTTCCCCTTTTCTTTAATCAATAAATAAGCAACAACTATCGGACTTTCTCTCCGGCTCTGAACCAATGAGTCTTCAAAGATCCACTTCGCTTGGATCGAATCTATAGTATAGCTGACTTAGCTCGAGTAGTTTCATTCGTGTTCAGATATTAGTAGCGACAAGACCCAAAGTGCGGGGACAAGTCCGAGCAGCAAGCAGGTATTCCGAGCCGAACTGCCTCAACAGTCCCCTTGCTACTGTCCGGGAAGCATCAACCGCGGAGTGGGCTACTGGGGCGCTCGAGCATAGAGTAGAGAGAGAGACTGCTAGAAGCACTTTCACTTAGTCAATATGATAAGTGACAGCTATCCAGTACGACTCATGAGTTAAGTGAAACGAAAGCAGTTCTATTATAATGCTCGTCGGTTCGAATCCTGCCTCTCCCACTTTAAGTAGACGTACGTGAGAAAGTAGGAGCTACAACTGACTATGACTATTGCTCTGCGTCAGCGAGTGGAATGAAGGAGCATATTGGACCCGCGGAGCTACATACGTTATGACAAATCAGAATTGGACTCCTCCTTGAACAGGTGGCTTGATCTAGATAGTGAGTTCTTCCTCCACGGTCTCTTGCTTCCCATTATAAGTGAGTGATATCCCATCCCGCCGCTCCTCTCAAAGATCGTGCTCTCCGAATATTGACGGTCTAAAAGAAGATCATAGTTGAGAACGACTGCTTCAAGGGTAGGTCTTCGAGCCATCCCATTCAGACCTTACCGCGTAGTGGGCATCACTTGAGCACGGTGAGCAGGCACTTCCTTTCGCACTGGTGCCAGTAGTCGCTCCCGTTGGAACTATAGCTAGTGACGTAAAGAACGAGAGTGACGAGCGAGTGGAGTGAACGAGCCAGAAGAGGAGCAGCTTCAGCATGGTGAGAGAGACCTACCATATTAGTGTGACAGTAGCGCTGCTAAGGCACAGGATTAACACATTCATTTCTCTTCCGGGGCTACTGTATTCCTAAGTAAGGTGTTCTGGCTGATGTCAGCATGCGGCTCGCTCAATCACTTCGGGGCCATTCAACTGTTGCTCCGCTCCACTTGTCCGCTAGTTTCATGCCACTGCTATAGGGAAAGATTTCCATTCGTCCGATCTCAGCCGGGAGAGAGAATGGGCCCGATCATGATCAGAGTCTCGAATCCAGGGACGGGACGGATAAATGGGACGGATAAATGGGACGGATTCCCGCTCCCTAGTTCATGGTCTGCCACTCCCCTCTTCCTGCGCTTTAGCCTTGACTTCTCTGAACGGGCACGGCGAGGGCTAATGACGGATAAGCGCTGAGGGGTAAAGAGCGGAGGTTAGCCGACCCATTTCATTGTTTAGTTGACACACGAAGCGAAGTCGAAAGATTCGAAGATATGAGAGGCCGCAGTCGAGATTCATTCAATGATTGCTGAATGAGAGGCGATCGATCTCTTTCTTTTGTTCGATTCTACTCTTTCCCATCCGACTCCTACTGTAGTACCAGTTCTTTCGTTATAGGTAAAAAACCTGCATTTCAGTTGGTCTAGACGAGCTCCCATTCATTTCGGTATCGGTGACTGTCTCCTGTTTGAAGTGGATACGAGTCATTCGTCGTCTGTGGAGGAGCGAACGAGCAGTGACGCAAAAGCAGTGATAGGCATTGGAAGCAGTGGAGATTAAGGAGCGAGTGCAGAGATTCCTCCTATATACGTGAGACTCACTCGGTTGAGGGAGTGAGAGATAAGTGGAGTGCATTCAAAGCAGCAAGAGAGCAGCAGTTATTAATGCGACCATGACTTCTTCATGCGACCGACAGCAGCAGAAGTCGCTATCGATGCCAGCGAAGCTTCCGACTTCTTTTAAGTGAGAAGAAGAAGATCTAACCACAGAGGCGCCGACTTCTTTGAATGCGCATCAAGTTGGGAGCCGAGTCTCTCCATGGATTCAAGCGGGCCTCATGCCTATCTTTTCTTTCATGCCCATCATGGGCTGCCTATCAACTTAGTGCTGGCTCGCTCATCCCGCTCGCTTGGTTCAAGTCCCTTCTTTGATAGGTACTCCGGGCTCAGTCGATTCAAGAGTGAAAAGAGATGTCGAAAGGTTCCTAGTTAAAAGAGAATGGAATGGAAGCATAGGAAAAAGAGAAAGAGCGAAGGTTCCTCTCACTCAACTAAAGGATCAGACGGATACTGGCCACGAGTCTTTTTCCGTGCTAAGCCACTCCGCACCTCGTAAGTCGGGAATGAATGGAAGAGACCCGAGAACAAGAATCATGCTTACTCTGCCATCGAGACCAATTAATGGTAGCCGGACGAGTCTGCCAGCACACATTGGACTGAGGACTTGAATGTGATCGTCCATTGATTCTTCTTCGGACTTGAATGTTACCCGTGCTCTTCTTTGGCAATAGGCTTTCCTTGAATGTGGCATCTGCCTACTATCAACTATCACTTGGCACCTTGTCAACTCGACCGACTCGGCTAGCGTATCTATCTTTATCTATAATTATAGAATGACCATTGCTTCCGCCTATGCTTCCTCTTCATTCTACTTTATTGTTCTCGTTCCGCTACGCTTCACCTCGTTTCCGCTCCGCTCCACTTGTCGGCTTCTAAGTCAGCGGGACCAGCTATCGCAGTAGCATTCCAACATGTCATTAGAAGGCAAACAAAGACAAAGCAAACAACATGTCATTGAACCATTTGGACCTAGACCTCTCATCCGGTTTCAGAGGCGAGACTTTCTCTCCCCGTCCTGTCCTACCGGCTTGCGACTGATGACCGATGAGACATTAGACAGATGGCGCCTAGAAAAGACCGGATCTTATAAGGCGACGGAGGACTTCCTGGGACTCTCATCTCAATTCATGGGTCATGGGAAGGGCTAATCCAATCCACCTAGTCGGATACGTGGGCTCACCGAACCAAAGCCAACAAAGAAGACATTGAGGCGAACAAAGAGGAAAGTCAGAGATGCTGAGATGTTAAGCGAAGTCGAGGTTCTCTCTCGTGCTATGAATCTTTTCTATTTCTTTCCACTTCCTATCTTTCCCTAAAGCAAGTAGAGGAGCCGATACGACTGAACGACGGGATGCTTGCATCCAATAGTTATTATATATAGAAACGAAACGCTAGATAAGAAAGAAGATATAGATACGAGACGCTATCTAAGTAAGAAGGAAGAGCATCGAGCAAGGAGCTTAGATCACATGAAGAGATCAAATCGAGTTCGACCGGAGAGAGCTCTGTCCGAACGAGTAGGCTATGTGGACATCGGGAGCGAGAACTGAACAAGGGGAGTGGCTAAGCGAGGAGATGAAGGGTGCGTCGGTCCGACTTGCTTATCCGACCTCCAAAGAAAGAGATCTAGAAAGTGTGCCAGCGAACTCTTACTGAATTGAGCATCGTCCAATTCGTTTAGACCCACTCTCTGAGTATGGGCCAAAAAGCAACATCTAAGGTGGGCTCGCCATGGGCCTAAATAAAGCAGGATATGAGGGATGGGCCCAATCAAGGAAATATAAACCGTCCCCGCAATCTTCGGAGCGAATTAATTGTGAGCAGCGAGTGGAATGAAGAGCGGAGCGGTAGCTGGTCCCGTGAACTCCGTGCGGTGACATTATTGCTGTGCTTCCTTTGGCAAGTTGACTGCTGTAGTTCAGCGAAGTCGAATTGCAGTGCCAAGTTTACTTCGCGGCAGAAATAACCAAGTTGATCACAGGCCTCATCTATCTTTATGCCTCATCTTTATGAATGATTGGTAGGGACTGGAGGACCGGAATCGTAGTTCAGGACTGAAATGAATCGGAGTTGAGTTCAGCACCTCCAAGAACAAACATGACTCGGAGTTCAGGACGCTTTATGAAAAGTTGTTGAGTGAGACTCGTAGTTCAGGAAGGGAATGAGAATGACTGGTAGTTAAGGACCGGAGCTACTTCATCGGAGTTGAGTGAAGCACCGGAATCGTAGTGGCCCATATATAATATGAGTAGTGCCGTCATGCGCAGAAAGGGAGCGGATGGTTCTTCAGTACTTTCACTGCTATCTGATGGTCGGTAGGTGGGGGAATCGAACCCGACAAGTGCAGCATTAGGCCGAGATCTTTATTTGCGGGTAAAATAAAGCGATAGCTGGTCCTAGCGAAGCGGAATGCGGTAGAGAGCATGAAGCAGAGAGCAGATTAAAAGGAAGAAGTAGCGGTAGCTGCCACATTCGCCATAGTTGATGAAGCACACACGCGTCACGGGTCTCCATTCGTCGGAAAGAATCCGATTCCGCTGGTGGGGAAAGAAAGGCTTCACATTCTGTGTCAATTGTACGCACGCTCCGAGGAGACTATGAGCGGTGACCTTTGTTATATTATATGAGCTATTATGACCGAGTCTCGAATTCTCTCATTCTTCGTTGGTGCCGGCGGACGATCAGATCAGTAGTGAAGAGAAGGAGCGAGTGGAATGAACGAGCAGGAAGCGACCAAAGAAGTCGGAGCGAGTGACAACGACTATGAGTTCTGCTCTCCAATTCCTTCTCTGTTCGCGTAGCACCTATACTACCGGGTACTACCGTGAATCGAACCCGTGTCTTCTACTTTCAAAGACGATGTCCTAACCACCACTGGACGAAAGGGACAAAGAAGAACGAGCGGAGATCTCTCGTATATTACCAATAGGAGTTCTTTCTCCCTTCGCTTTCTGATACTATAGCAGCAAGCCAGGAGTCGGATAGCCGGATATAGACCTGTCCCTAGTCTGCTCTGCCTGTCCCCGTGGTTCGGGAGGACATGCCCCGAAATGGTGGGATTCCGTATGGGCGGTCTCCTCTGGACAAGAGAGCCCTTATGAGACCGCTATTCGATCTGCCTTGATTCACCCAACTCTGGGAGAAAGTAGAGGACGGGTCCAAGTTCTATATTATAAGAGAGACTGCCTCGAATTCAAAACGTAGAAAGATCTTTCCATGCCCGAACGAAGCTAAGCCCAATATAGTGGATCGGGACTAAGATCACACACTCGCTGGTCGGGTTGGATCCCCGAAGCAGGAACTCGTTGGAGGCATTAGGTCTCGCGGTTCAAGCAAGCATTCAAGGTTGCATAAAGAACTACATCGACAAGAAGAGAGACAGGTCTGATGACCGCTTTGAGCCTTTAATCAACCTTACGGACAAACAAAGCAAAGATTGCGACGAAAAGAGATACCGAAACGGCTCCCAATACTACCTTAGTAAGGGCCCTGGCGTCAGACCTCTAACATACCGCTAAAGAAACCTTAGAGCACTTCCAGAACCAACAAGTAGTAAGATTCGATCACTTGCCTTCGACTTCGCACATGTTGGATTCGTTCATTCCACTCGCTGCTTCGCTCCATTTGTCGGCTGTTCACTCCGCTCTGCTTCGTTTGGCCGGTCCGTAAGAAAAGGGCGAGTTAATTACGGAGTGTGATAAAAGTGGCATTTTATTACGGTCCGTGATAAAAGTAGCATTTTATTACGGGGACTTTGACTTTGATTTCTTGGTGGCGGCTGCATGCTGGATGTGCAATAACTTCTCGTCTCTCTTGCTTGTTTCTCGTCTCTTTTCTTCATTCTCTCGTCTCAATTTTCTTCTTTTCTCGGCTCTCTCGTCTCAATTCAATTCTCATTCTTTTTCTCTCTTCTTTCGGGTCTCATCCCCAAGCCTTGCCTTCTGAATGCAGTCGTCGATGGGGGGCGGGCCCGGCTTACTGCTGATTAAGACTGCTTCTTTGTACTCTTCTCTTTCTTATTCTAGTCGGAGATGTGGGGCAGTGCACGTATCGGTCCCCTATCACTGCTTCTTTATTTGTACTCTTCTCTTGTGCTGATTAAGACTGTAGGACCTTCAAATTGTGCGGAGCCTACTTTAGTTATAGTACTCTCAGTCCCTTCCTTGAGCGCTTTCATTAACTCAACTGCCTAGGCCTTCCCAACTATTCCTTCCCTTGCTTTAGCCGAACTAGAACTGGTTGAATAATGAAAGTAGCCTACCTGTGCCATAGTGAAAAGAAAGTGAGAATTTTAGGAAGACCTCGTCCGATCTAGGAGGAGCCCGCCAGGCCTCAACCCTTCCACCTTGGACTTCTTAACCTCTTCGTTCTCCGAGTCAGCGTACGGGATCCGAGTCCGAGTCAGCGTACGGGAAAGTCAAACCCAATCACGTCTCTTCACGGGTCTTAATAAAGTACTTCGCTCCCTGGACAGAGAGCGGATTCGGGCCGGTCTCCTGCTTTCTTGAAAATCTTCTTCCTTATCCGCTTCGTAAGGCTTGACTGTTCTATCTATCCGCTAGCGAGGTCTCTTGACTGTGCATTACTCAAGTAGAGGACGGCTCACTCTTGAAAGATATAAATGTAGGTTCGCCTTGAGGACAATCTCTACTTCTCCTACTCCTCTTGAAGAAGACTGAATTTCTTTCCTTTATGCATGCCATCACTACTCTAGCTTTTGAGGTCGAGCTTAGGTAGCCTCCTTCCCCCAGCTAAGGAAAGAGCATAGTCTCCAATCCATTAAGAGAAGACAAAAAAAAGTCGAGAATGGCACTTACAAGATAAACTCCACCAGAAGGTACAGTACTTGAAGAGTATGGTAAGTAGAGTGAAGGGAGACTTTCATTCATAAAGATAAGCCCCGACTTGGTCCTTAAGTGAGATGAATCCTTGAAAAACGAAGAGGACGTCTTCCACAGCGGGGGACCCATTGTCTGCTCGAGGATAGAGATGAGATGATGAAGAGTTGAACTAAAATGCTCAGCTTCCTAGCTTCTCTTTGGGATTCACTCTACCTACCCTCTCTCAGTCTGAGAGAACCTATCCAAGCAAGATCTGTTTCATTTAAGTAAATGGTTTCCTTTCTTCCCCTTCTCTCTTCTCTTTTCCTTTGCCCCGATAAGTCGAATATCTCTCAGGTGCCCCGGGACCCACTCTTTCTTACTATGTAGAATCAGTCAGAACCAACCATCCATTTCTTAATGGAGAAGTAGTGCCCATCTATTTCTCTAGAAACGTGCATAAGGTGAGAAATGGTTCTTTTCCAAGTCTTCCTCTCTAGACTATGGTAGCTAGGACCGGTATACTAGTTCTTGTTGGAGGTAGTCTTAGCTTTCTGGTACCAGTACGTGGTAATTGATATTGGGCCCAGGCTGAAGTTGGCGATGAGACCAGATCGGGCAAGGTAAGGAAGAGAAAGGCAGATGAGACTAGCAAGGGGCAGAGACTAGAAAACCACTCTCAAGGTAGAAAGAAGAGCAGAAAGGTAAGTTCCTTCAGTTCGCAGAAAGGTGCGGAGCGAGTCAAGTCTCCAAGACCGGAATCTGAGCCTACGAGGGCTATTAAGGCTAGCATCTATGTCCGTACGACTTCAATTAGTTCTTCTACTAGGTCAATATTAATATAATATAAGGCTTGGGCCAGCTCAGCAGAAAAGAAGATAGGTAGGTGCTCGTACGCAACTGGAGGACTGTCGGATTCACTCTCGTTCCTTATTCCTATCCTAGTCAATTCATTCCTTTTATAAGGGACTGGAAGGGGCGGAGAGCTGAACGGAAGGGAAGGGTACCCACTGGATAGGTGAGACGTTAGTCGAATTGGCGAAGAGCTGAGCCTAAAGA